>VTGD01000110.1:0-157203 GCA_013406985.1 Calonectria crousiana | reverse complement strand
TTCATGAATGATTTCAAATCCAAACCCTCTGTCGGCTCCCATATCGGGCTTCCTCCAACAATAGCTTGAATAGAAGACCCGCTCCGAACGATGATTCGAGTGCGTAGATTGGCACAAGATTTGACTGTTTCGCTCCAAGCAAGCTCGAAACGAGACCGGTCGATGCTATTCGGAAGGCGATAGACATACTTTGCAATATATGATCCGGGTTGTTTAACTGCCAGGGCCATCAACCCTTCTTGGAAGCCCGTGCAGGGGTAAGAATCATCAACATCTTCATTAGCCGACAAAGCGCAAGCATCTCGGATATTTGACCTTATATCATAGATTTCATGTTCTGGCAATAGACTGAAAGGGTAGGCTGTGTATTGTAAGGTCTCGTCAGTTTCTGAGATACTGGCAGCAACCGCTGATAACCGCGGATCCACAAATATATCTTTCACCGTGACTGTCAAACCAGCTTCTCGAGCAGAGGTAACAAACTGAATTGCAGTGATAGAATCACCTCCAATGCGAAAGAAGCTATCGTCACGACCAATCGATTCTGTTGAGAGTTTCAAGATGGTGGCCCAGATTTCTTGAACCTGTTTCTCCATCACTGTGGCTGGTGCTCTCTTTTCGCCTTCCACGAGAGCGTATTTGTTCAATTCTTCTCTTGTCAACTTGGCAATCATACGCTTAAGTCCTCCTCTATCAACCTTTGTAGATGTAATAGAAGGCATGGACCTGCAGGGGAAGAACATTGTTGGGACCATGTAACTGGGCAGTACCACACCAAGTTGGCCTGCAGCGGCTGCTATCTGGCCTTGTAGTTCAGAGGTGAAAGGAATAAAAATATCTTCATCTGTGTCAACGTTCCGATGAGTATCGTCGCTGAAGCAATAGAATGCTACAAGACTTGCTCCAGCATCGCCTCGATGAACATCAACCACGACCTGCTTCACACCGGGCAGCGATGCACGCATGTGATGTTCAACCTCACCAAGTTCCACGCGAAGGCCACGAATCTTTACTTGGGTGTCCTTGCGAGAAACAAATTCGATGGTGCCATCAGCGTTGTAATAACATAAATCGCCAGATTTGAAAAAACGGTTCCAATCAGGCAAATAACGATGAGGAGCCCATTCGGGGAGAGGGGTGACAGTTGCTGCCTCAGTTCTGACAGGGTCATCAAGGTACTCTCGTAGTAAAGTAGGACCCTGGATAACAACTTCTCCAATACATCCAGTGGGAGCAAGCCGCTGAGGGTCTTCCGGATCAACAATCCAACAATAGCCACCCACCGGCGTGCCAACAGTTTGCGGAGATTCATCCTTCGTGTACCATTCATGAAGAGTGCTGAATACACATGTTTCAGCGGGACCCCATCCAGTAACAAGGCGGAGATGCCCAACCCAATCCTCAAAAACGTCTCGGCCTACAGCCTCTCCAGTGAGTAATAGAAGTTCAAGACTGGGCATGTCTTTAGGTTTAAAGGTACGAGTAAAAGACGGTGTCAGGAAGGCCCAATTCACTTCCATTTCGCTGATGAATTCCTTTAATCCACTCATGCGTATATCTTCCGAGGGAACACAAATGGTAGCACCGGAGATAAGCGGCGCGATAATCTCACCAATACAAAGATCAAAAACAAAAGACGCAAATTGCAGAATCCTAACATTAGGGGTGAGTCCAAGCCTTGTACCAATGGCGGTCTGGCTCGTACAAACAGCGCCATGTTGCATAACAAGACCTTTCGGAGTACCTGTACTGCCAGAAGTAAAGAGCACATAAGCAGGATTCTCAGGAGGAATATTCAGAGAAGGCGGTTCTGGGTGCTCTCCAAATTCTTCCGCCAGTTCCTGGTCGAGTTCTGAGGTAATCTCAATAACGTTTTTAACCACCTCGGTGCATTTTTCAAAAGTTGTGGGTGATGAAAGAGCGAGTTTAGCCTTGGTTTGTCTCACAATTTGATGTTGGCGTTGAGCAGGGTGGGAAGGATCCAGAGGGACCCATGCAGCACCTGCCTTATTGACAGCGAGAAGCGAAACAAAAAACCAAACTGACTTCTCAAAGCACAAATGAACGAAGTCGCCCAATCTAACAGCCCCAGTGCTGATGAGATAAGAAGCAAGACGATTAGATGCGCTATCAAGTTGAGCGTAAGTCAATCTGCCATCCCAGGCATGGATAGCCACAGCGTCAGGTCGGTGTCGAGCCTGGATTTCAACCAGTTTATGGACACAGGATTTCACGATTTCTGGTTCCTCGGGGTTGAATTCTCGGCCTCTTTGTAGATCCCAGTCGCTCGTAAGAGTGACGGTGTTGATAGAAGTATCGCTTTCAGCTCGCAATTGTTTAACAACCTGCTCAAAGTGACGAGAAAATGCCTGGAGTTGTGGCTTGGGTACGATATCAGGGTTGTAAATGAACATTAGTTCGACATGTTCCCTATGTGTCATTGCTTGCAGAACCAGGGGGTATGTGAAATAATCCTGAAGAGACTCTTCCTGTTTATACTCATCCTGGTCAATGGGAAGTAGTAGGGCATTCTTTTCACTGCTCTCTCCCGTAATGTGCTGGACCGGCTGTATCACAAGAAGACTGGAAAAGTCGCAAGCTTCTTGGATCTCAAGGCCTAACTTATAAATATTAAGTAGGCCATACTGCTCGAAACTGGCCATATCGGAAGCCTGGGCTTGAATATCTTGGAGAAAACTAGAAATGGACTTTTCTTTTTGAATCCGTATTCTAACAGGCAAAGTAACCACAGCCGGTCCGGGCATATTGTGGATACCAGGAACCGGAGCCTGCCGACCTGACACCGCAGTTCCAAAGCAAATATCATCCGAATCGCAATATCGTGCAAGTACAATGGCCCACGCGGCACGCAAAATAGTGGCTTTTGTAATTGAGCTGTTGGAATATGACTCGCCAAAAGGAATCATCATTTTCAGAATCTGGCTTGGCGGTGCAGCTGGATGAATTGGGTTTATTTGAGGGAAAACAGCTCGCTGTGCTCCAGCTAACTGCTCCTCCCAGTAGGCTTTTGCTTCTGAGGGGTCGATCTGAGTGATGTAGCTGATAAATCTAGAGTATGGCTGCAAAGAGAGGTTTGAACCACCATAGTAAGCATCGTAAAAGCTTGAAAGAACAATATTTAAGCTCCAGCCATCAAAAATAGCATGATGAATGATCAGGACGAAGTATCGGTGGCCATCTGGCTCGCATATGAGAGCATGGCGGCATAGGCGAGAGCCATAGGCCATTTTTATTTGTTTCGTGCTCTTCATAAAATCTTTGAGGGTTGTCCCAGCTTCCCAGACTGCTTTCTCGCTCACAATAGCCTGAGTAGATATACCATCGTGCACAACAATTCTTGTGCGAAGATTACTGCATTGTTGAACTGTTTCGTCCCATGCGTATTTGAATCGGACAGTGTTTATGCCCTCGGGAATGCGGTAAACATACTTAGCCATATAAGATCCCGGTTGTTTCATGGCTAAAGCCATAAGTCCTTCCTGTAGACTTGTGCATGGGTATGCATCCTCAATTTCATGGATGCTATCAAGCTTGCACTGATTCCAGATAGTCGATTTTATAGAGCCAGCCTTTTCGCTGGGCAGCAAGCTGAAGGGTGCCGCTTCATATGATTTGAGATCCCCCTCAACAACTTTGGCGGCCACAACCCAAAGCCGAGGGTCAGCGAATAAATCTCTAACGGTGATTGACATGCCAGCCTCACTAGCAGATGTAACGAATTGGATAGCAGTAATAGAGTCGCCACCAATGCGAAGAAAACTGTCATCACGGCCAATCGACTCAACGGAAATCTTGAGAACAGTAGCCCAAATCTTTTGCACGCAAACCTCCATTGATGTCAAAGGTGCACGCTTCTCACCATCTGCGAGTGTTTGTTTCGCCAGTTCATCACGGCTCAAGCCAGCAGTCAGATGCCGCAGAGTGTTCCGATCTAACTTTGTAGAGGTAATTGACGGCATATAACGACAAGGGAAAAAGATCGTGGGTACCATGTAGCTGGGCAAGGTAACAATGAGTTGACTAACAGCAGTAGCAATTTGATCCTTGAGATCACTGTCAAGATCAACGAAAATATCATCAACTTTAACATTAGACCCAGTACGAGTTTCGTTGTTGAAGCAATAGTATGCAACAAGATTAGCGCCTGCATCTCCTCGGTGAACGTCCACAACGACTTGCTTCACTCCAGGAAGTGATTCGCGCAAGCGGTGTTCAACTTCCCCCAATTCCACACGAAGACCACGAATCTTGACCTGAGTATCTTTGCGGGAAACAAACTCGATAGTGCCGTCGGCGTTGTAGGCACAGAGGTCTCCAGACTTGAAGAACCGGTTCCAATAAGGAGTTTCTCGACGGGGTGCCCAATCGGGAAGTAAAGTCATTGTGGATGCCGCTGTTCGGGCAGGGTCGGCCAGATACTCCCGCAAGAGAGTAGGACCCTGTATCACAACCTCGCCGATGCAGCCTATTGGAGCTAGCTTCTCAGGATCTTCAGGATCAACGATCCAGCAAAATCCACCTACTGGCCGACCGACCGTCAGAGGAGATTGGTTTGCAGATGTCCACTCGTGTAGAGTGCTGAAGACGCAAGTCTCCGCAGGTCCCCATCCATTAATAAGACGCACACTTCCAAACCAAGTGTCAAGAATATCTTGACTAACGGCCTCACCGGCTAGTAAAAGAAGTTCGATACTGGGGACATCTTCAGGTTTTAATGTACGAACAAAAGCCGGTGTTAGAAAAGCCCAGTTGACGTTCATCTGGCGAATAAATTCTTTGAGGCCACTCATTCGCGTCTCTTCTGATGGCACGCACAGACAAGCACCGGCAATGAGAGGTCCAATAATCTCGCCTATACAGAGATCAAAGACAAATGAGGCAAATTGGAGGATTCTCACATCGGGTGTAAGACCGAGTCTCTTCCTTATGGCTATCTGGCTGGTACAAACAGCTACATGCTGCATCACTAAGCCCTTAGGTGTGCCAGTGCTTCCAGAAGTAAATAGGATGTAAGCAGCATGATCAGGGGTGACACCCGAAGCAGGCTCAGGTGGGGATCCACGTTGAACTGTGAGCATTTTATCAAGATCACCATCCACCACAATTACTGTCGGCACCAATTGACGGCACTTTTCAGCATTCAAAGTAGAACTCAACATCAGGCGAGCAGATGTCTGGTTTACAATCTGTTGCTGGCGTTGGACTGGGTGCGAAGGATCTATCGGAACCCATGAAGCACCAGCCTTATTGATAGCCAGCATGGCAACAAAGAACCACGCAGACTTCTCAAAACAGACATGTACAAGATCTCCAAGACGCACATCTGCGACATCGATAATATGATGGGCCAGCCTGTTGGCAGCCATGTTCAATTGTTGGTATGACAGATCGCCATCCCAGGCACGAATAGCCGGCGCGTTGGGATTAGTTCGTGCTTGTTTCTCCACCAATTGGTGCACAGTTGTATGAACGATATCAGGATCTTCCGTGTTGTATTTTATGGCTTTGGCAAAATCCCTTTCGCTGAATAATGAGAGATTACCAAGAGATGACAATGTATCATCAAGAATGTTCTGAATGACAGAGTTGAAATGCTGGGCCAAATCATGCATCTGTGACTCAGATATAATCTCAGGATTGAATATAAGCATCAAGTCAGCTTTATCTGTGCTTGTAAAGACTTCCAGAACCAACGGGTACGTAAAATATCCATCGACAGCTTCCTCATCCTTGTATGTATCGGGTCCGGCCGAGAGCAAAGATTTGAAGTTGTTGGAGTCACCATTAACACGAGATGTTGGCTGCACCACTAGAAGACTAGAAAAGTCACAAGCCTCCTTTGCATTGTTACTAGTTCGGGCAATTTTCTGTAGGCCAAATTGCTCATATGCAACCATCTCTGAAGCTTGCTGCTGAATTGCTTGAAGAAATTCTGATACTCGTTGCTGTCTATCAATTCGAACACGAATCGGAATAGTTGTGACCGCCGGGCCAGTCATAGCATCAATTCCGTGAACAGGAGCTTGGCGACCGGATACCGAGGTGCCAAAGCAAATATCATCAGTATCAGAGTATCTTGCGAGTAATATAGCCCAGGCAGCGCGGATAATAGAAGCCTTAGTTATAGAATCATTTGTTTGTTTTACAAATGGAATGGTCTTCTTAATAATCCGGCTGGTCGATTTAGATTTAATTGTCAAAACATTGGTCTTTGGAAATTTGGTACGTTGGGCTCCATCCAATTGAGATGCCCAGTAAAGTTCAGCTTTGGCATCATCAAGTTGGGAGGTGTATCTGATAAAACCAGAGTAAGGTCGGAGATCTGGTGTAGTGGATCCCCAATAGAGACTCTGCAGTGTGCTCAACACGATATTTAAACTCCAGCCATCAAAAACAGCGTGATGAATGACGAGAACAAAGTAATTTTTACCCTGGCTCTCAGTCACAAACGCGTATCGACACAACCGAGTGCCATACTGCATGCTCATGGCGTCTGAAGCTTGCATGAAGCCATTCAGGTCATAGCCATCGGCTGAGTCCCAAATTGCCTTTTCTTGAGTGACTGCTTGAACCGAAAGGCCATTGTGTACCACAATTCGGGTACGTAGGTTTGTACAAAGGTCAACAGTGCTGTTCCAAGCACTCTTGAATCGATGAGCGTCGACATCATCAGGCAACGAGTAAACGTACTTTGCCATATAAGAGCCAGGTTGTTTGACAGCAAGTGCCATCAATCCTTCCTGGAAGCTAGTGCAAGGATATGCATCCTCAATCCCTTGCTCAATTTCGATGTCACATTGATCTCGAATTGTAGCTTTTATAGTATCAACCTCGATATTAGGAAGTATACTAAATGGCTCCGCCTCATCCTTCACAGTTTTGTCTAGCTCAGAGACTTTAGCTGCGACAGCAAATAGTCGAGGATCTGCAAAGATATCGTTCACTGTAATGTTCATACCCCAGTCACGAAGTAGAGTAACAAGTTGGATAGCAGTAATCGAATCGCCACCTAGAACCATGAAGCTATCATCTAAGCCAATAGACTCAGTGGGTATTCCTAGGATGTCCGACCAAGTCTTCTGCATTTGAGACTCGATGAGAGTCTCGGGTGCTCGTTTCTTGCCTCCTGAAAGCGAGTACTTTGCTAACATCTCTGTTCCCAGCGCAGAAGCCAATGAACGAAGTGACTTCCTATCTATTTTACCGGAAGAAGTAAAGGATAGATAATGGCAAGGAAGAAACAGTGTCGGGATCATATACCTGGGCAAGGAAACTTTGAGATGACCAACCATCTCAGCAAGGCGACGTTCTAAATCGGATGTGAGTGGAAGTAATACATCTTCCACTTTCACACCGTTACCGGTTCTCTTTGCTTCGCTAAAGGAGAGGAATGCAATTAAATTAGTACCGGCGTCTGACTTTAGAACTTCCACCACCACTTGTTTGAGACCTTCAAGGGAATTGCGTATATGTTGTTCAACCTCGCCCAGCTCGATTCGCAGACCGCGGATCTTAACTTGTGTGTCTTTACGGCCGACATACTCGATTATACCATTAGCATTGTAGAACCCGAGATCACCAGTCTTGTAGAATCGGTTCCAAGTAGGAATAGTGCGACGGGGCGTCCAATCTGGTAGAGGAGTAAAAATGGCATCCTGCGTTCGGATAGCATCATCGAGGTATTCTCGCATCAAAGTAGGGCCTTGAACAACCACTTCACCAATGCATCCCGTAGGTGCCAGTTCAGTCGGGTCTTGAGGGTTGACGATCCAACAATTGCCCCCTACCGGGCGGCCAATGGTTACTGGGGCTTCATTAGAAAGTTTAAATTCGTGGATGCTACTGAGAACACAAGTCTCCGCAGGCCCCCATCCATTGAGGAAACGAACTTTGCCAAACCATAAGTCAAATGTCTGTTGACTAATAGCTTCACCTGCAAGCAGTAAAAGTTCGAGACTGGGCACTTCCGAAGGTCTGAAAGTATTCGCAAAGCCTGGTGTCAGATACGCCCAGCTAACCTCCTTGTTTCGAATAAACTCCTTGAGACCGTTCATACGATCGTGTTCAGATGGAATGCAAAGAGTAGCACCAGAGATGAGAGCACCGAAAATTTCACCAACGCAAACATCAAAAACATAAGCGGAGAATTGCAGAAGTCTAACATCAGGAGTGATGCCAATCCTGGCAGTAATGGCCACCTGACTTGTAGAAACAGATCGATGTTGCATAACAACACCTTTGGGGATGCCTGTAGTTCCGGAAGTGAACAGTACGTATGCTGGGTGCGCGGGATTGACATCGGTCGGTGGAGAACGCGAGCTTAAATCTTCAAGTCGCGCTGCAAGTTTGCTATCCAGGGCTGATGATAAGGATATAACGTGCGGAACTAATCCCGCACATACAGTAGCATTGGTAGATGAGGATACCGCAATCTGAGCACGGGTCTGCTGCACGATCTGTTGATGTCGATTTCGCGGGTGTGTGGGGTCAATAGGAGACCATGCCGCACCAGCCTTGTTGATACCCAATATTGCAACTGTATGCCAGACTGACTTCTCGAAACAAACTTGAATGAAATCGCCAGATTTCACACCATAATCCGTGACCAGGTGGTGAGCAAACCTATTGGAAGCTTGATCCAGTTGTTCATATGTAAGTTGCCCATCCCACGCATCAACAGCGATGATGTGGGGCCGAATGCGGGCTTGTTTTGAAACAAGCTGATGAATACAAGTATTCACAACGTCGATTTCATCACTATTTCCCTTCATAGCATTCTGCATATCCCAGTCACTAGATAAAGAAACAGAAGATAGGAGTTCATCAACAGGCTTCCCTAGTTGCTGGACAACCTGCTCAAAATGATGTGAGAGAGCTTGGATCTGGGACTCAGTTATGAAATCAGGGTTGTACACAAGGAGAAGCTCGATATGCTCCTCAAATGTCATGCATTGAATGACAAGAGGATAGGTGAAATAGCCTTCCAAGGCCTCACTCTCTCCGTACACCTCTGAATCCACAGGCAAGAAAACCGAGCCCGAATTGTCGCCATCCGATGTCAAATGTTGCGCAGGCTGAATAACCATCAAACTAGATATTTTGCAAGCTTCCTTTGCCTCGGGGCTTAGCTTAGCAATATTTTGTAAACCGAACTGTTCGTATGTAACCATCTCTGTTGCCTGGTTTTGGATAGCATTGAGATATTCAGACACTGATAAATTTTGATCAACACGAACTCGCACCGGGACTGTAGCTACAGCAGGCCCAGCCATTGCCTCAATTCCAGGAACAGATGCATGCCGACCAGACACCGTGGCGCCAAAGCAGACATTGTCAGAATCGCAATATTTCGCTAGAACTATAGCCCATGCTGCACGAAGAACAGTGGCTTTAGTAATAGACGTGCCCTTCGGTATGCTGACCGGCATCGTCCCCTTTACAACCTTGGTCGCAGATGCAGAGTCAATTGAGATGTCTCTCCGAGGAAATGTAGTTGGCTGGGCCTCTTCCAGCTGCCGTAACCAATATTCTTCCGCGGCAGATTTGTCTAACTGGTTAGTATAGTTTATAAACCCAGAGTATGGGTGTAGTTCAGGGGCGCCTTCTCCTCGGTATAGACTGTGAAGCACCCCGAGAGCTAGACTCAAGCTCCATCCATCAAAAATAGCATGGTGAAGAATGAGAATAAAATAGCGTTCGTTATCCTTGTTTGTGATCATGGCATACCTGCACAGTTTTGAGCCGTATTGCATCTTAATAGACTTTGTGTGGTCCATGAAAGACCGCAAATCAAGTCCGCCAGTAGATTCCCAGAGAGGATTTTCTTGGATTACAGCTTGAACTGATACACCATCTCTAGCCACAATCCTAGTACGTAGATTTGCACAAAGCTCGAGAGTCCTGGCCCAAGCGTCGATAAACAAAGATATATCAACATTTTGGGGGAGCTGGTAAACATATCTAGCGATATAGGATCCAGGTTCCTTGGCTGCCAAAACCATAAGTGCTTCCTGGACACTGGTGCAAGGATAAGCGTCCTGGATAAGCTCTTCGTGCGCCAGCCCAGTATCTTCCTGGATCGCCGTCTTGAATTTTTCAACTTGACTGTCCGGTAGCAAGGAAAAGGGCGCGGCATCAAATGTCTCCTCGACTGGAATTTCGGTTATTTTGGAGGCAATGGTGGATAGTCGAGGGTCAGCAAAAATCTCTTTTACGGCAATTTTCAAGCCAGCTTGCCTCGCAGCGGTGGAAAATTGTATGGCAGTGATAGAGTCACCGCCGATGCGAAGGAAGCTATCATCTCTTCCAATAGACTCCACAGGAACTTTGAGAATTACAGACCACATCTGTTGCAGCTTTTGTTCCATCGGTGTGGTTGGTGCACGCTTCTCATCATCCGCAAGCGAATATGCCGCCAGTGTTTCCCTTGGCAGAGTAGCGACCATGCGGCCAAGACCACCTCGGTCAATCTTTGTTGATGTAATCGAAGGCATGTATCTACATGGCAAAAGCATAGTGGGTACCATGTAGTTTGGCAGAATCACAGACAATCGGCTCATTACATCCATCATTTGAGCCTTAAGCTCGGTCGTGAGAGGAAGAACAACACTGGCTGCATCAGGGTCGACTCCAGCCCCAGTTGTCTTTGTATCGTCGCTGAATGAATAGTATCCAACGAGGTTTGTTCCAGTCTCTCCTTGGAACACATCCACCACAACCTGCTTGACCCCTTCAAGTGACTCTCGCAAATGGTGCTCAACTTCACCGAGCTCAACTCTCAGACCACGAATCTTCACCTGGGTGTCTTTTCGGCTGATAAATTCGATGGTCCCGTCGGGATTATAGTAGCAGAGATCTCCAGACTTGAAAAATCGATTCCAGTATGGCGAAGTCCTCTGCGGTGCCCATTCTGGCAAATCGGTTATAGTAGCTGCCGCCGTTCTGATGGGATCTGCTAGGTACTCTCGTAAAATGGTCGGTCCCTGAATAACCACTTCTCCAGGACAGCTTGTTGGGCACAACTTCTGCGGGTCATCCTGATCAACAATCCAGCAGAATCCACCAACGGCTCGGCCAACAGTTTGCGGTGACTCATCCTTGGTGTACCACTCATGGAGTGTGCTAAATACACACGTTTCTGCAGGGCCCCACCCAGTAGTTAGACGCAGTTTTCCAACCCAAGTTTCAAACACGTCTCGACCAACAGCCTCTCCGGTGAGCAACAGGAGCTCGAGGCCTGGTATATCTTTGGGCTGTAATGTGCGCGCAAATGACGGTGTAAGGAAAGCCCAATTGACTTGCTTGTCATTGATAAATTCTGATAAGCCGCTCATTCGAGCATCATCAGACGGTATACAGAGGGTAGCTCCAGTAATCAACGGTGCTATAATTTCGCCAATACAGAGATCGAAAACATAAGAGGCGAACTGCAATATCCTCACGCTTGGTGTCATGCCCAACCGACTACTAATAGCAGTCTGACTAGTGCATACAGATCCATGTTCCATTACAAATCCCTTTGGAGTACCAGTACTTCCAGAGGTAAAAAGAACATAAACCGCATGGTCAGGCGTCACAGCAACATTGGGTGTAGCAGGAGCAAGTCCGAACCGGTCAATTAGCTTTCGATCAAAAGCAGCAGTCACCTCCAAGACTTCTGCAACCAGGCTGGTGCACATTGTGGCATTGTCGGGTGAAACCAAAGCCACACGAGCGCGGGTTTGTTGTACAATCTGTTGCTGGCGTTGAAGAGGATGCCCAGGATCAAGCGGGATCCAAGCGGCGCCCGCTTTATTGATAGCGAGAATCGAAACGAAAAACCAGACAGATTTCTCGAAACAAACGTGCACCAAATCTCCTAGTTGTATTCCAGCCACATCCACCAAGTAGTTACTTAACCTATCGGAAGCGCAATTGAGCTCCAAATATGTTAAATGACCATCCCAGGCATCAATAGCAGAAGCATCAGGCTGGTTTTGTGCCTGCGCCTCGAAAAGCTGGTGCACGCAAGTGCGCATGAGCCTCGGTGGCTCGCCATTAAATCTTATCGCTTTTTCGAGGTCCCAACTACCTGTGAAAGACAGCATAGCAAGCGGGGAATCCTCATCTTCTTCCTCTTCATCACTGTCGAAAATTTCATCACTAAATCATAGTATTAGCTCCTAGTATCGAATCCCTCACACAGGAGCTCTCAGTCTTCCCTTTCGTCATAGTATTGGCTATCATCAGAGATTGGGGAGCTATCATATTCGTCTGACATCTTGTCGGTCGCAAATCGTTCGATCGTCGAGGTTCGAAAAAATAATGTATCATATATTACAATTGATTAAGGGCGTTGTATTGCCTGTTTTGCCTATGTCGACGGCGGGTAGTCTACGTTCTGTGAGTAGTGGCGTTTTGTTTTGTCGTTGCGTGTCTAGTGTGCAGTGTCTTGGAGATGCCGGTTAGCGCTACTTCGTTTAGTTCATTACCTTGCAAATTCATTCATCGCGTGGCTATCGCAGGTGTCGTCACCTTTGCAACAGTGAACTTGCGAGTGGCAGAATTCCAGAAGCAAAAGAAGCCGATCAAAAGATCAGATCAACGTCAGAGGGGTCTCAGGAGGCGCGATCTCCCCGACCCTTACCCTTGTTCGGTTTGCAGAGAAACTGTCCTGGCGGCGAAAAGTACAGGGTACAATATACGCTAAGCGAGTAATGGGAAGCGGGTCCCTCTTTAAAATCCAAATATGGACAGGGGGGTGAGACAAGCTCGTAAACCACGTAATTGTCCCGTGCGGGTTTTCATCGAAGGGATGCACTGGCGATAAGCTGAGTCACATAACGTAATTGAGAACAGTTCATCAAAATCTCAGGAAACATCGAATAGAAGACAGTATTATATAATATCAAGTAAATCAACCCTATAACAAGAGAAAACAATTGTAAATGCTGTTCAATTGTCGAACAGATTCCACACGTCTTCAATTAATGAATATGAAATACCTACGAGCAATCAGTGCAAGGCATTTGACCAGCGGTGTATGTATTACCGGACATTAATTAAAGTTTACGTTTGCGGCTGCGTCAACGCTGGTCGTTTCACGATGCCGAAGTATACTGTTATTGGGCCAAATTTTGTAATGAATCAGGGCTGAGAGTCTGAGAAACTGACAACAAGCTGAGGACGTGACATATAACCACAGAGTTGCGATCAATACCTAATGTAAATGAATTCTTAATGACTAGTCGCACCAGTAAATATAATGTAATTCGTGACAAAATCATTTCAACTCCGAAGGGGATCAACTCAAAGCGATAAAGACAAAAAAGGCCAGCACTACCCAAAAAGTACCCTTGCTCCGTAAATCTCAGTGGGGTTTATAGACTGCAATGGTCATGCTAGGTAGTGAACAGTTTTGGTAGTGGAGAAATTCTGAGCTCCGCTCTCGAGTCAAACTTCGAAAATTCTTCAACACAATCCTATGATATAGCTATTGCAAACAGAGCCAGCGTGAACCAAAGGATTCACAGGGAGGAGATTAAATAGCAACAGTACGAAGGACAAACAGCTATATTGTGGCCAGTAGTCAAGTGGGACTGGCTGGGCAGACTCACGCTTTCAATTTTAGTCAGCCGCCAAGGTCAATGTCAGCTATGAGTGGGGTTCGACCCACCAGCATAAATGTACTTGGGACCTTAAGTAAGTGGCTTACACCCTGTCAATCAACACACCAGCCTGACGCTTGACCAGAAGAAATCATCATCTCTTGATTCCAGCCATTCAGAGATATTACCGAGTCCGAAGTGAACTCCTTCAAGACCTAGTACCACTTGGTCGAGAATGCGGCGCATCGAATCGAAAGGCTGGCTGACCCTCACACAATAAGAAAAATTAACCTGCTCTTGAAGCAGTCATCAGACAGTATAAATTTAATTTAATGAACCACATTTCCAGTGTATCCAGTCACCATGGCTGAACCGCTAAATTACACATATGTTCGGCGCGATTATCTTTAATGACATGGACTTTAAAAATAAAAAAAATAAAAATAAAATAAATAAACTCGTTATTTCAAGGCGCAAAACATATTTCATATTTCTTTACTCGCCAGGCGAACAAATAGCAATCACCAGTTTCTCACTACCGAGGCAGCGGATGGCTCGGGCAGACTAAAATCCATCACATTCCAACATTGAAATGAGACCCACTACACTCAGACAAACACGTTTCTCGTCTAGCCTCAGTTGCACAGACTCGTGTG
Organism: Calonectria crousiana; assembly: GCA_013406985.1. NCBI lineage: Eukaryota > Fungi > Ascomycota > Sordariomycetes > Hypocreales > Nectriaceae > Calonectria > Calonectria crousiana. The sequence goes on along the minus strand of VTGD01000110.1, from coordinate 142,940 downwards.
AGGTAGCTGCGTTGGATAACCCCACACCTCTCATTTATTAGTGCAAAATGCAAGCTATCTTGCGGAATGAGCGAGTATCCGACGCAATCGAGCCAGTGAACCAGTGGTTTATACGAGGGGACAGACATTCGCGCATTGCTGTCCCTGAAGGAATGAGGGCCTTGGGTGGGCCCAAGTGGAGTGGATAAACATGGGGCCATTAAATGTGGGTGGTGTGCAGAGAAGGTTACAAAAGCACGCCAAGCTTTTTTTCTTCCTGAGAGGAGTGAGTCTTCTGCATTTACTGAGTGACGCCAACTCATTCACATTCAGTGATATTGCTTTCCATATATCATTTAGAACATATAGCAAATCTCTCGTCGCGACCGCGGTGTTTACAAGCCATTGTAACATCTCACCATGGTTCACTACGCCTTGGTTGGTGTCAGCATGCTATCACTGGATGACTTCACCGCAGATAGCAATTATTCTTAGCGGACTCCGCGCTTAACAAAAGACTTCTTCAAATTTTCCGCGGTTCGCCATTCTTTCTACTATTTTTTTGTCTAGAGCAACCCTCGAGTGCTCAGTCCCGGCTCCAGTGGGGATTGTCGACACCCAGGGCATTGTCTCGCTTAGTGCGGCACACAGCCTTACCTCACAGTAAAGAATCATGGTTACTGATGGGCAATCTATTTTCTGGAGAGTATTTTAGCCATTATCTTACCCTACGTGTCCCCGTGTATATTTTTAACCCGAGTGGCATCAATCATGTTGAGAAAGACGCTAAGCATGGCATCAGCACTGTGGATTGATCCGAGTCTGGCAACATGCTGCAAAACGGTCCAGTATAGCATCAGTTATTTATTCGCTCAATTGATATCACGATTATTAAGAACTCCCCAACTTAAAATTGAGACGATTGCGCCAATGCACATACATTACAGTAAATCCACTTGATAGCTTGGTGCGAGGGCAATCATGCCAGGGGACTGAAAAGCCCCACCTTGCTTTGAAAGCGACATAGGTATTCTTGATCTATAAATTGAAAGCAGCCATCGATGGAAGAAACCGTTAGTCGTGTGCGGAGGGCGCCTGTGGCGTATGCCTCTGCGCTCGGATGCACAGATTCACCGATGACAGCCCGTTGAGGCATTGTTGTTGATCGGTGGGATTGATGGGCGTTTTGGATGATAGATGCGATTAACGTTCGTCTCAGATGATGAATGCCGTACATTGAGCCGACCGGTCTTAGCAAGAGGCATCTTAAATAGTAAGAAGATAACTATATCTCCGATTCATAAGGGCAAAATTTGCCTTGGAAGAGGACATTAAGGTATTTGTTCTGTTGGTTAAGGCGATAAGTTTTTTACCACCTGCCACCTTTCAAGCTGACGAATTCACGTGACATTGGTCAGGGGAGGAAGGTGATCATATAAGGGTGATAAGGGTGACCCTCTTCTCTTGTATAGCTCTAATTGCATACCACCTTTGTGACCTAGTTCCTGGATCCTGGATCACCCGGTTGAGCCTGCAGCTTGTTCCTTTATTCAGAAGTAAATTCACAACGCACTTACTCTGTCTGCTCTATACAATCTTAAGATTTGTCACGAAGGCAAACTTAATACAGTACAGTCTTGATACGTGAAACGTGGAGGTAGGCCCCAGCCGCTACACCAAAAGGTCTACCTGTGCCTCGGTTGGGAGTAACACAGGGTATTAGGGTCTATATGGCACAGATCTGTATCAAGTCTCGTCCAGACAGTGAGTGGCCCACGAACGAAAAGGTGAGAGCACAGAATCATTAGAACAATCAGTAAAAGAAAAAGAATTCTTGGGTAACTCTTGAAACAAATATATTAAAATAACTTGACAAAAAGGAAAAGAATATATTGATGAGGTTGTTCCTCCCGTTCTGATTAGAAGGAAGATGAGCTTTCCTTTTTATCTATCCAGAAACTAACTACTGAAACTAAAGCAGATTCGGCTAGAGGGCAGCGCCCTCCAACACAATATGATTAATTCTGAGCTATATTATAATTTACGATCTATTTTTTTGTTAGGGTGGGTCAGTACAGTCGGGGTCTCAATGATATGTAGTAGGAAGGTTAATGTCTCATTATCTATCTACCCTGGTAACGGGCTTTTATATGCCTTCCAAGGGTGCCTAAGGCACGCATTCACAGAGGTTCCATGTGTGTTAGCACCATTTCCGTATCATGAGGTCGTTAAGGAAGATACCTATATGTAGTATAAGGGATAATAAGAACTTTTTAGTTTTTTTACCGTGAAATGGAGAACTGAGATTGAAATTCAGGTAATGCGTCTCAGTCATTGGAATACAGAGTTTAAATTACTGATACAAAAAATGCTGTCAGCACACATGAAGCCACTGTGAGTGTGTGACTCAGGGACCCTTAGAAGGCATATACAGTACACCTCCTGTAAGTTTGTCACCGTGACATGCCCCACCATATCGCCACACCACGACATCTTTTCGCAGTTCAACCGATTTTATCGGCAAAAAAAGAGGAAAAAATAAAGACGATTTTTCTAAGTAAATATTTATCTTTTCCTCTGATGAATCTATATCTTTTGGCAGTAAACGTTGGATACGAGGGAAGTTGACAGAGGTATCACGGTAGCCGGTAGCTCAAGTACACACTTTCAGGGGTTGGACTGTACAAGCTCTTAACCGTGGTAGATAGATGATAGAACATCAACCTTCCTAATACGCATCATTTAGACTCCTGCTGTTCTTCCCTTACCGTACCAAGTACTTCTTTTTTGAAAACAAGTCAAAAGGAGAGTGCGTCTTCCACAAAGCCTGTCACTGCCAAATCCTATCACACCTGCTCCAACACTAATCAAGTATTAGGTCCAATATCGCACATTGGCAATGTATAAAAAGGAAGGAGAGCAAGATACAATAGAAAGAAGAAACGCATATCTGCCAGAAATATTGCCAGTTCTTTCAACTTCTACCAGATGGTCAGTGGTCTAAATGGACCACGCTGTCTCAATCAAACGACTCTTTTCAATATCAGTATAGTTATACCACGTGTCCCCCATTGCCAACGGCCAGTTTCGAATAGCCTCCCGACAGATTTCATTTTTTTCATTCCACAATCAACCGCACTGGGAAATGGTCTTCTTTCCAATAGGTTCCTCACATCTTTGCGACATGACTCGAATTTCCGGTTTCAAATTGATCGCGCTAAGTGAGTTTTTCCGATTTCAGAATCAGGTTTCAAATAAACACGCTCGGCGAAAGGCAAAGAAGCAAGATTACTGCGAACGGAAAGTTTCCAAGAAAAAATGTATTTTTTCTTCAAAATTTTTATCAAAAAAATTATTGAAATGGAGAAAAAGAAAAGAAAAAAAAAGGGTAAGAAACCAGGCAATTCAACCTAATTATATCCACTAGTTAATGATGTGCCAGTCACGTTGCCCCATCTTCGGATTTGATTGTTTAACGAGTCATCGTCAATCAATATCTTACCGTGGAGATCGGGGCTTAGATGCCTCCTTTTCAACGGAAATCCCCCCCCCCCCCCGTGTGGCGCACTAATTTCCACCTCTTGATTATTTTTAGTAAATTCATTCGAGGGGGTCCTCAAACAGCCATTGAGCCGTTATGATTCGCTCGGTTGAGATTTCATGGTCGGGGGTCCGTGGATCCGTTTCAATACTAGTCGGAGCAACAACATATCTATCTGGATCCGGCAAAGATCGTTTTTGATGAGCTCGCGGGTAGGGTGCCGACTGGAGAATCTATAATCATGCTTATTTGGGCGGCGGACGGCCCGTGTCAATTCTTCTCCTGCAACACCTTCTTCTTTACAAGCATGCGGCGACCATCACGTTCCACCTTGGTGACAGGCGCCCTTGTGGCTGTATTCACTTTTTGGCATCTGGTCGACTTGTCGCATATTTCTGTGGATTTTGTACCAAGTACGTCTGACTGGGAGAATCACAAAGCGTTCTACCCTCCTTCATCAATCAAAACACTCCCCACCGGTCAGCCACGGCAGTTTCCTCAGGTACAGGCAGATCGAAGCAAATTCAAGCACACATGGACGACTCAGAGGCGCCAAAGAGCGGTACGAGATGAATTCATCCGCAGCTTTTTCTCATACAGGAAGCTCGCCTGGCCCATGGATGAACTTAAACCCATTTCAGGTGGTGGCAAAAATACGTTTGGCGGCTGGGCGGCCTCTTTGGTGGATTGCCTTGATACCCTCTGGATGATGGGTCTCAAAAAAGAGTTCTATGAGGCTGCCAACGACGTTGCTTCCATCGACTTTGGCAAGATAGATGACGGCGCAATCAACTTGTTTGAGACAACGATCCGACACCTTGGAGGTATATTAGCTGCCTACGACCTCAGCGGTGAGATGGCGCTTCTCAAAAAGGCAGTCGAACTAGGGGACATGCTCTATGTGGCTTTCGATACACCGAATCGACTTCCAGGTTTTTGGCTCAATTTTGTGCAGGCCAAGAAGGGTACACTGGTGGCTGGGGTTCATGATCCTTCAGCAGTGCCTGGGTCCCTTTGTATGGAATTCACTCGTCTTTCGCAGTTGACAGGAGATAATAAGTACTATGACGCAACCGATCGTATCATGCGCTTCCTAGGCAGTGTCCAAAACAAGACAATGTTACCGGGAATGTGGCCCGTGTCGGTTGACTTTCAAAACCAACAGGCTCTGGACAATTACTTTTCCTTAGGTGCTCTAGCCGATTCATTGTACGAGTATCTGCCTAAGATGAGTGCGCTTCTGGGAGGCCGCGATCCGGCCTACGAGACCATGTATCGTGCCGCGATGGATGTTGCAAGCCAGCATCTTTTGTTCAGGCCGATGATTGAAGACAAAGTAGACATATTGTTTTCGGGTGACTATCGCCAAAGAGGGGATACAGGCGACCTGACACCTGAGAGCCAGCACCTTACTTGCTTTGTGGGAGGCATGTTTGGTCTTGGTGGGAGACTTTTCGACATTGAAGAACACGTCAATATCGGCGCCAGGCTCGCCCGGGGGTGTGGTTGGGCGTACAGCGTCTTTCCAAGTGGCATCATGCCGGAAATCTTCAGTCTGATGTCCTGCCCTTACCTCACTAAATGCAGTTTCGATGAAGAACTTTGGAAGAAGGAGGGCGATGCCAATCTCCCCAAGGGCTTCCGAAATGCTCGCGATTCACGATATCTGCTCCGACCGGAGGCCATTGAGAGCATATTTATTATGTATCGCATTACTGGAGACCAGGAATGGCAGGATATGGCTTGGAATATGTTCCAATCCATCGTTAAGGAGACAAGCACGGAGCACGGCAATGCGGCGATTGACGACGTGAGAAAAGTGGGATCAAAACAAACGGACTCGATGGAGGTGAGTATTATTTGCACTTGCCACCATTTTCCACGCCGTGCTAATTAGAGCAGAGCTTTTGGCTTGCAGAGACACTCAAATACTTTTATCTCATCTTTTCACCTCCGGAACTTATTAGCCTGGATGAGTATGTCCTCAACACTGAGGCGCACCCATTCCGCAGGCCTAGAACATAGACGCACCACTCAGCTGGCTGAGAAATTCGCCTGGCAAAAATATGGAATCATTGAGCTCAAAATGGCGTACATTCCGCAAAACTTCTGTATCAGAAACGTTCCTGTGCATGTAACACTGGCAGTCTAAGCTATGTGGTGTGTTTGGCCAGCTCCAAAATGGCGCTCGCTACCGCTTCAACATCAGGAATCTTAATGGGGATCCTGTGGCCTCCATCCCACTCGACCAGCCGGGTAGTCCCAGACTTACAGAACTTGTTCATTAGAATTCGGTGTAGCTCCAAGCCCGGATCCCGGGTCCCGTGTATATGTAGAGTCGGGATACTGAACGCATAAGGCCCCATGTTTGAATCGGGCCAGTCGCTAAAATTGGTGCTTAATTGTCCCGCATCCACAACATGTCGGGGCGCGTCTAGTCGCTCGTCGAGCATGACAACGGGGCCTCTCCCAGCCATGAGAACGCCGAACTTGAAGGGCGTGGCCTCAGCAGCTCCAAATTTCTCAGCTACTCTCTCCTGTGTCCAGAGGATACTGGCCGCAATCTTGGCACCCTGGGAGAAGCCAAGGATCCCCACCCACTCGCCCGTTCCAGCATCGCCCTTCATTGCCTGGCGACAGAGGTAGCGGATCTCAGCGGCGGCCTCCTCCCCATCAATCTCGGGATGGTCCAGCTCCCAGCGGAGCCAGCGCCTGAATGGACCTGCGTCGCCGTAGACAGGGACAATAGACGGATGCGGGGCTGAGAAGAAAGGGCCGTCCATGAAGACGAACCGAATATCGGACTTGAGGCGGGCACTGATCGCGCGGCACTGTGTCTCAAATATTTGGGCGTTGACACCGCCGCCGTGCAGGCAGAGGATGCGCGGCAAATGCAGCGTCGACGTCGCCGCACCATTGGCGTTTTTTGTCATGATGGATGCTGGTTAGCCGATGATGGTCGGAAAGCACAAATGACGATGGCTGGAACGGCAGATTGGCGTCAAACCTCAAGTGTGTTGAAAGAGTCACGTCCCACTCACGAAACCGAAAATTGTCTCGCCTCGTCTTTTAGCAGGGAGCTCGGCTGCCGAGGCGCACCTCACACCGCACCAGCTTCAAAACACGTCATCGCGATGCAGTCGAGGTCTACACGGTGGGTGTACAGCATCAATGCCTTTGAGTAACGAGCATCACCTGTTTCTTCATCTTTAGTGACATTCCAGAGATCACACGGCCTAATAGTGCTCTTCAGCAATGTGAAATGAAAGTGGGGAAGTCATTCGCCGCCACGTCAGTTTAGTGTCCGCATAGTCCCACTGCTAATTTCTGTATTATTTAAGAGGGTGCAGGTACAGGTAGCCAGTAACCAGCTTGAAGTTTTGGCTGTGATTCTAACGCGAGACTGGCTTCTCCTATCAATAATGATACTCTTGAAAGGGATTGAAGATAGTTAATATGGGTCCATTTTGTGGTTGAAGAGAATTATTGCTGAGTTGTCAGGTTCCCAACATTGGTACCAAAGAAGTTGAGTTGCATGATGGGACTAAAACAGCAGCCTTCTAAGAAAGAAACAGGAACGAGCGTCTTGATAAGTAGGGAAAAAGATGCTGGAGTCGAGTTCTTGTGTCTATGGGATGGGTGCACAATAGCTACCCTATAGTATATCAACACGAGTGTTGAGGTCGCATTATGACTATTGTAGAATGTTATGTGTTGTACTTTAGCCATTTTGGCAGCAAATAAAGTCTCGTGAGGGGGAAAATTGCCAAAAAAAAAAAAAAAAAAAAAAAAAAAAAAGAAGGGAGGGTTTTAGAGACATGCCGAGATATGATAAGTTATGATGGTTGGACTTTCTGCTCTCTTGTTGTCTACTGCGCTTTTTTTTCCTACGGAGACATCTCTAGGGTGTGGGCGTGGCTGACGCAAATGACGACTGGACGAACCAACATCGCCTCTGTTTCGGCATTAGGGTGTGCTATTATTATCCATTTCCATGATAGACAGTATTTTCTTTCCCAGCTCGGTAATTTATTCCCGGCCAAGACTTTGCCAAGTTTTGGGACGGAGAGTGTTGCCAGCATTGGATGGCACCGAAATGTGGCTTAGCACGCACACCCACATGCCTCGCAACGTGGTATTAGCGCCGCCAGCCACAAGTGACATCAGCCTTCCAGCGCAGTTGAGATGTGGATGTGATTGTCAGAGGCCTCAAGCAAGAAAGTGCGCATAAAACCACCAAGATATCACCTAGTATCTTGTGAGAGTGGTGGTGATTCAGTTCCATAGGTTTAACTACCTTTGCATGTGTCCCCTCGACGCCTATTGTTGACATCTTTCCACACACGCTCTACCCAACTGACGAACCCCGCATTACATCCTCACCATCATCCGATGTCGAGTTCCGAAAAGACTCCAGCGCCGCCTCAGGGTGAGCAAACTCAACAACAGCAGCAGGGGGGATTACTTCCTCTTGCTCCCGCAGAGGAAGACTACCCTTCTCGTCCACCTCGTCCCCCCAAGGACTGTCGACACTCGTCCCCACCGCCTACATCTGAAAACCAGCAATACTATCCACCACCTCCTCCCGGGCCACCGCCTCAACACCAGCTTCAAGAAGACCAATCTGAGCTCCCACCTTCATATGAGCAGGGCGACTATGCCCCCCCGACCTCAGAGAAGCAGCCCGCTTCCACTGTCCAGCCGCTATCTGGAGGTCAGAAGCAGGCATTCCATCCTACTACCCAACAAGAGCTTGGCCATCAGGGAGAGTACAAGTCCCCTGGAGCACCTGAGAAAGAAAAGCAGGAATTTCCTCCCCCTCCTCCTGGCCCCCCTCCAGCTTTGGACCCTCATCCTAACCCTCTGGACGCCCACCCCGTTGACCCTATTCAACCAACACAGGCAACTTACACCATTCCGGAGTACAACCCAGCCGCACCTAACTTTGCCCCTCCTCCAGCCCAGCAAGAACCCGAGGCCCAATTTACGCCTTCTCAAAATGCTCCACCCCCTGCAGGCTCGAGCAGTACGCCGGTTGAGCAGCCTCATAAAAAGCTTGGATGGAGCGAGCGTTTTAATAACCTCAGTATGAAGGCGGCGGCTCCCATAAACAGCTTGGCACACAAACTTGGTAGCCAGAGTTTCCTGCCAGAAACACTCGACAAGGAATGTGAAAAAGCGAGTTCCATTATTAGAACTTTTTGCAGTAAGTTGAACGGACTAATCATGACGTCAAGGGCACGAGATTAACCATGGGGTAGAAAAGGGAGTCTACGCGGACACTGGCTCCGGACAGCTCCCTACTTCGACTGATCCCAGGGCCGCTGAGACAAACGATGCCGTGATTAACCCAACAAAGAATAAGCCCAAGGACCGTGTCTTGGTGACGATTCCACCCAAGCTCATCTCCAAGGCCGTCGGGCTGGCCATTTTTACTACGCTTCGTGCAGGATTCAATGTCTCGGGTGCGTTGGGTTCGGGTATCTTGATTGCTCGTCTAGTCGATGGATCGTGGGGACCTCCCTCCGCCATCCAGGTGCTGTCAGTGGGAGGCGGTTTTTCGATTGGCTTGGACATTTACGATTGCGTCTGTGTCATCAACAGTCGCGAAGCGCTTGCAGCATTCACCAAGACCCGTGTTGGCCTGGGCACGGATCTTGCCGTGGTGGCTGGTCCGTATGGGGCCGGAGGAGCCGTCGAATTCGGAGCGCCTGTGGAAAACCGCGAGGGCCGAAAGGGCAAGGAAAAAGACGTGCCATCACCAGAGACGACGGACCAGACGCTCAAGCCCGAAGCTGGCAAAGACCAGCGTCGCAGCCTGAGTGCCAGCTCGCTCAAGCCCGTCTTTTCGTACGTCAAATCACGCGGGTTTTATGCAGGCATCCAGATTGACGGCACGGTGGTCGTGGAGCGCAAGGATGCTAACACGGCGTTTTACGGTGACCGTGTCCCTGTGGAAAGGATCCTAAAGGGCGATGTGCCACCCCAGGGACCTTCGGGAATGTGGCCGACGGGAGCGCGTGGCCTCCTGGAAACTTTGAAGGGAGCCGAGGCCGGGATGCTGAGGGAAAAGGAAAAGGATGGAGGTCGGGAGCAAGGAGCCCCTGTAGCTGGACCGAGCACAGGGGGTAGTGATGGTGCAGAGAAGCCCCCAACGTACGTAGAAGATGGGATCCAGCGTCCTGAGGTTGGAGACCACAAGTACCGGTAGTGAGGGGATATGGTCGATATGACAATGGTGTGGGCGGCCATGATGATCATGGGTTTTTATTTCATTAATTTTTTTCTTAACATTCAATTCAAGCCATAACAGACCAAGATACAGCAATCACAGATGCAACAATCACAGATGCAACAACCATGAAAAAGTGAGAGAGAGAGAGCGGAGAGCGATGTGTAGACTACCACCCAACTTGACTGATGCAAACGCGGTCCGTTTCAGGACCTGGTTGATCCCTAACATGCGATTCTCGGAGGTTGACGTAAACGCTCCAAGACTACCGACAACTCACGTTACAGGAGAGGGAGGGGGTGGGCTTAGGCCCAGGGGAGATGGGGCTTGCGGTACAGTAGAGTGACGGTCAATGGGGCGGGGGGGTACCGTGAGTGTGGCGGGTTGAAGATCGTCATTATTTTGAGCTGGACAGACGGGCTTGACGCTGGAGTACAATGCTCGATCACAATTTATGCCTGCGGTTATGGCGATGTGTGGCAAAAGAAAAAAAAAAAGGAGAAGATGACTTGGCTGACCATGATGTCAGGGGCGCAAGGGTCCCAGTTGGTTCTGGGCGTCTATTGTGAACCGGACAGATGTGAGTGGATCGAGTACCGATGGCGCGTCAAGTTGAACTAAAAATGCTGCTGACCCAGTGTTGTGACAGCTATTTGAGAGGTTACGGGTTGCCCGCTCGTATGCGGTACCATGCTTTCTTTTGGTTTTTGGTTTTTTTTTGCCCTGCTAACGCCCCCGCTTGATACTGATCCAACGCTGGCTCAACGGCTGGCCTGTGGCGCCCTGGAGGCACAGTGCTGTGTATGTACGCAAGCACGCTCAGCTGCCGCCACGGGCGACGGGCGCCACTTCTTTCTCATGGTTTTCCTCTGGCTGCCAATGATTGGATTCGAATGTCTCGAGCCCACGTCAGCCGCGGAAGTAAGGTGCCGTTTGTGCTTTGGGTTGTTTGCAGTCCCTGGGAGGGCGCGGAGGGGAGCTAAACGGATCGGGATGCAGTGCCTTAGACGCGTGGTTCCGTTTTGAGGCAGCATGTCACTCGCGGCAGCTCTTTTGTCCACGTTGGTGTTGGTTGAGAGGATGAGGCGATGGAAGGAGGGAGTACGAACCATGGTCGCATCACACACATCCGACCACGCCTCTCTCTCCTTTGGCTATTTTTTCTTTCTTTCGGGCAGTAGCTTATTTTTCTTTTGATGCCCGGAGCTGCAGCCGAGAAACAGACTTGAGACGAACCTTTGGTTTGTCGCGGATGTATTGAATGGTTTATCACGATATTCTTGAGACGTGACACTGTAACTTTTGCTACGCTACCGCTGTGCCGCCGCGGCGAAGAAAGGCCTCCAATCGGGTTATTGCTGTTCTCCATTCTGGAAGCACTCCGAGGGCGCTTGGATGCTCCTTTGGGTGCTGCATGGCCGCGTTTCACATCCCCACGTTCCTTGCCTCCCATTGACGAGCCCCCTGCAAACGGGCGACTTAGTGAATGCTTGTTGGCTGTGCGACCTGCGCGTCGCCAGGGGGGAACTGTCGTTTCTCTCCGCGTGCGCCTCGTCTTGGCTTCGCCTTGGCTACGAGCGACCCCACTGCAACTCCACCCACGATGTTCTGCTTCGCTTTTTCATCCTTCTCCCCAGTGCCAATCTGGTCACCAATGGTGCACTGTCTTCGTGTCTGCGTGCGTACGTATGTGTCCTCCCAGGGCAATTATGGACCCCGATCGAACCTAGTCAAGGGCTCATCCCATCTTATAACGCCGCGCGCGGAATGCGATCTGGCATGAGTCTCAGTTAACGAGGGATGCACTGTGCTGTCTGTGGTATGTGGCCCGCCGCGACAAACATCTGATATGTATACCCAGGTGCTCCTCCAAAGGGACTCGTAAAAACTCTGGCACATCCCCATGTCATAGCCTCCCCAGCCCAGGGGTTCAAAGACCATCACCTTCGGCTTCTCCCTTTTCTTTCTCTTCCTCCTCTCAAACCCACACCCCAAAACCTGAACTGCGTCCTCTCTCCTCCCTTTCCCTTTGTTGTTGTTATTGTTTCAAGCAACCCACCCAGGCCTGGACGCCTGTTTTAGTCCTTTGATTCCATTGCTTGCTCGTGTTTCAATTGATCCGCATCGCCCTTGACAGTCTTGGCAATTGCTCGACTTTTTATTTATTCCTACCTCTTGGTCTGCGGGCAGACTGCCGTGGCTGCGAGCGCTTGTCTTGGCCTGACTTCTTGACCACCTTCCACACTGCTTGCTTGCCTCGACCTTTGACCACGGTCGCTGCCGCAATGGGTGCCAGATTAAAGACGCCAATTCGTCTCAACATGAGGCATCCCCTCAACAGGGCAATGGTATTTTCCATTTGCATGCTGTTCTTTTTGTCGTTGATGTTGCGACCCGATTCTTCATTTGTTGGTAGGCGGATGTTTGGCACGTCCAAGGACAAGAAGACCAAACACATCAACGAAATCGTGGCCCTCGATGACGACCCTCTGTCCCCGAGTCCCTTCATGGACGTCGAGCTCGACCCCATCAGCACCCACGAGATGGATTGCACTATCGACGCCACCCACCTGGCCGAGCTTCGCAAGCGTCATGACTTGTCATACACGGTGCAGTACCTTAAGCGCTATGTGCGCTTCAAGCGCACCGATGGCCTCGAGCGCGCGGGCATGACCAAGGTCAACCAGACCTTGGTCTCTGGTAAGTTCAAGACGGTCCAAGTCGGTCGCAAGTACCAGAAGGAGTCGTGTCCCGAGCCCCTCGAGCTACCAGTCCCCAAATCGGGCTTCCCTGCCACCGTCAATGCATCCGACTTCATTTTTGGCGTCTCGACCAGCTACGAGCGCTTCATGAACCCAGACACTACACCTATCGGCGAATGGATCTACTGGCTCACCGACAGCCACGGGCACACCAACGGCGCTCACTTGGTGTTGATGCTCATTGACGCGACCGACCATCAGCTCCAAGAGGTGGCTAACCTGCTGGGTGATGTCGGCATCAATGTCGACGTTTTCCACTCCGACTCGGGCACTGAGATGGCTGTTCGATATGTGACGCTTGTCCCCACCCTCTTCACCCACCGCGAAGCCTCAAGGAAGAAGTGGCTTGTGACCTGCGACGACGACACCTTCTTTCCGAGCATGCACGGCCTGATCGAGAAGCTTAAGACGTACGATGCCGACCGACCCATGTATATTGGAACGCTCTCTGAAGACGCCGGGGCTGTCGAGCGCCATGGATCCCAAGCTTTCGGTGGTGCTGGTGTATTCCTTTCTCTTCCGCTGGCTGAGAAAATCGCCGAACACTATGAGGACTGTGTCAGCCAGAAGAGTATCCACAAGGCGAACTCGGGTTGGGGTGCACAGGGCGACATCCTTCTCCGCAACTGTATCTACGGCCATACGGACACCCGTCTGACCAACCTCTGGGATCTCTGGCAGCTCGACTTCTTGGGCGACCCTAGCGGCTTCTACGAATGGGGCCACAAGCCCCTCTCCCTGCACCACTACCGTGGCCGAGGCTGGCATCTGTCGCGCCCTGTTGCCATGACCAAGATTGCCCACACGTGCGGTGAGGACTGCACCATGCTCCGATTCAGCACCCGAGACAACTTCATTGTATCCGGCTACTCGGTTGCTCAGTATCCAGAGGGTATGAACTTTGACTACCGCCAGGTGGAAGCTACTTTGTGGGCACCGGCCCCAAATCGTGGCTGGAACTTTGACTACATGTTTGGACCGCAGCGCCCGTCGCTGCACAAGACGGGCCGCAAGATGGCCTGGGAGCTCAAGGAGTCAGAGGTCAACTCGGACGGTTCCGTGATCCAGACCTACATTCGCCACAAGCACGACGACCGCTGGGTTGGCAAGGATGAGAAGCCGATGAGCAAGGTGGACGGTGTTATTGAGTTGGTGTGGATTCCTTCATAAAATGGACGTACAAGGGGTGGCAGACTACGCCCTAGTCATTATATTGTGTTTCATAGAAAGCAGGAGTTTATGGCGTTTTTATGGGGGGATACTAGGATCCAAGGGACGTGGAATGATACCAGGGTTCGCTGGAACTATTTAAAGCTACGTTCGCTTTGCCATCAACATGTCATTGATAGAAGCATATTACTGGGGGCATTTGAGACATTCTGTAATGTTCATCTAACAACTTGATGAATCAGTGAAATAAAGGCTTCTCGTTTAAACAAATTAATTGGGCCCTTATTTATGGCTGTGCTTGGATTGCCTCGACATTCATTGATTCGCCTCATAGCGTAAAGCAATATTTTGAGGTTATTGCTCGAGGGACCTGTTTTAGATGTTTTGCGGGGGCCAGAAAGTCCGGATGCTGGGGTTTGTGGCGCAATTGGCGGGATTGTGAGCTTGATCTGATAACCAAGTTGATGATGACGACCCGTGATTGCCTTATACCGTTGTGAACGTGATGGTTCTGGAGTTTGATAGATTCTCATCTGGTATAGCGTCCAGTAACGTTGGTTATTTGATACGGTGACCAAACCTAATGCCGCCTCGCGTATATCTACTACCATATTCCGTGCGCCGTTATTTCCTTCCGCCTTTCCTTCTTTATTTTCCATCGCTTGTTTCGTTCTTCTCACCGAATCGATTTTTGAGGAGTACTCTTCGCGGATGGGTCCATCTGTGCGAACGAAGGCTGAGATTGCCTTGCGGCCGAGTACGAGAACCATACTACGCTTAGTAATCACCCCACTCTGCCCCGCCAACATGGCACCCACGCAAATGAAGTCATCGCTGCTTTCTTCCATCAGCTCTCCCGCTTTGAGGCGCAAGCAGTCATGTCGTCGTAGGCGCGCACACACCGAGAGACAAAGCATCGCTAACAATGAAATGTCTAGAAATATCCTCGCGCTACCGTTCCGCAAGTCCGGGCAGCTGTCGCTTGCTTCGACGATCCGACAATACATCAATACCAAATATGATCAGCACCCAGACATGTTCAAGCATGACCTGGAGGTCATTGACGCGTTACGCCGAGATGCCGTGAACGTGAGAGAGCCTCATGCAAGCGGCATAAAGAAGCTCCAGGCATATGCCGCCCAGCTTGTATGGGTCGGGGGCAAATTTCCGATCGATGTGAGCCAAGAAGCACGCATGTCGTGTGCAGCGAGCTGATCAGACCAGATTGGAGCAGACTTTTCCTGGTACCCTGCTCTAGGATACAACACCGACCGGCCGATGGTGCGAAACAACCTGAAATACGAACTTATGAACGTCCTCTTCAATCTCGCCGCCCTCCATTCTCAACTCGGCGTGAATACTCCTGGGGGGTCGACGGAAGGGTTCAAAACCGCTGCCAATTATTTTTCCTGGGCAGCTGGCGTCATGACACACATGAAGAATGAAATACTACCAGAGCTGCGCATGTCAGACCCTCCTGACGATATGGACAATGATACTCTTGAGTCTCTTATTCAGCTGATGCTTGCTCAGAGTCAAGAATGTTTCTGGCAAAAGGCTGTTATGGACGGATATAAGGATGCCTCGATCGCAAAGCTTGCCGCCCGTGTTTCAGATCTTTATAATCTCGCAGGAGAATCCGCAGTGAAGAGCGAGGCCATTAGTAGCGCATGGATTCATCATATGAGTGCAAAACATCATCATTTCGCCGCCGCCGCCCAGTACCGAGCCGCATGCGATTGCCTCGAGAAGCGCAAATACGGTGAAGAAGTCGCTCGCCTAAAAGATGCCGTGGCGTGCGTTTCAGAGGGAATAAAGGAGGCCAAGAATAGCTCTGTCAGCAGGGTAGTGGCTGATGAGCTCAACGGACTGAAGCGAAAGGTCGAGGAAGACCTCAAGAGAGCCGAAAAAGACAACGATATCATCTACCTCCGTAAGAATCCGTCAAGTTGAGTGGGGTGCAGACACAACTAACAAAACAGATGCTGTCCCGCCCAAGTCGGAACTCAAGTTACTCGATCGAGCAAATATGGCAGTGGCCCGAGTCCCTCCGCAAATCGCCAACCCCTTCGAGTACTTTGGTGACCGTGCCGAATTCGGACCAGCTTTGTTCTCTCGATTGGTGCCATTCTCGGTCCATGTTGCCATTTCAATCTATGAGGAACGTCGCGACCGTCTCATCAACCAGAATATAATACAGGAACTCGAAAAGCTAACTGATAAAATCCACGAGCTGCTGGCTTCACTTGGCCTTCCCGGATCGCTCCAAGCCCTTGAAAAGCCTCTTGGGTTGCCCCCAAGTTTAGTCCAGCATGCGGAAGAAATTCGACAAGCTGATGCCATCGGACGAGTACACAGAAGCTTCGCAGATATTGACAAGCTCCGTTCAGCTGACCTGGCCGTTTTTGAGGAGGGAACGGCAGCTCTCGCTTCAGAAGAAGAGGAGGACCAGGCACTTAGGCTGAAGTATGGTACAGCACGATGGATCAGACCAGAAAGCCGACAAGACCCCCAGGGTGGGAAACTGTGGGAACATGCCACCGAAATTAATGGGTATTTTTCGAGCAGCATCAGCAGTGACTCGGTTGTTAGAGAAAAGTTTGGTGGTATCCAAGATCTACTCGCCGTCCTTTCAGGGACAGACCGTGGGTTAATGGATTATGTGCCGTCTAGCCGTCGAATGGACATGCCCGAATCTCTCAAACCCGTGATAGGGAGGCTAAGGGGTGTGTACAATGATGTGTTGCGACTCGAGAGCCGTCGACGAAAAAAGGTGGAAAATATGCGGGAAAATGCACGCCGTGACGACATCAAACCCGATATACTCAAGGAAGCGGCTCGACTAGAGCGTGCTTATCCCACGACAGCCCTGGTGCCGGCTCATTTCGAAGAATTCTTTGAGAAAAGGCTGGATCAGCTTTATGAACCTGAGCTGGATGCCATTGACAAAGAAGCTCAGGACCAGGAACGTATTCTTGCAGAGGTTCAGCGCATCAATCGGGAATTCGAATCTCAAAAAAGACAAATGGGCGATCGCGGCAATCGAGAGCGTGAGAATACCCTACAGCGGCTAGACAATGCTTATTTCAAATACAAGGAAATTGTCAACAACCTCGAGGTCGGTCGAAAGTTTTACAACGATCTCAATAAAATTGTCGGCCAGGGCTTCCGTGATGTAGTGCGCGGTTGGGTCGCACAGCGGCGGATGGAGGCGAGGGGTTTGGAAGAGTGAGTTTTGTCTCTGTAAACCGGATGATGAATTGAGACTAACATGAGAAAGGGAAATAAACATGCCTCCTCTATCAAGCCTCAGCATCTCCCACAACCCTCCTCCGTCAGAGGCTCTTGCGCTTGAAGAAAACTACACTGAAAAGCCGAGCGCTCCCCAGCAACCAGCTCAAAATTTTGCAGAGGCCAACATTCAATCCTGGGCTGATGAACCGGTGCAGCAGTCAAGACCGGTGCAGCAACCGAGGCCAGTGCAGCCTCAAAATCCGATGGGAGGCATGTGGAGTCCCAACATGGGAATCAAGTTTGGAAGTCCAGGGCCTACTGGGGGTCAGGGATCCACCCCAGGAACTTGGAACCCTAATTCGGGCATCAAGTTTGGCTGATGTAGAAAGCAGGTGGCCGGAGGGTTTTTTCTTTTTTTGATCTTGAATTCATATAAAAACAGCGTCTTTGATCAGAAGCTTGCACATTAAGGCGTGGGGACATTCACAAATGAGGTGATAGGTTATAGATGAGCAGAGTATGCAGTCTTATTACAATCTTGTTCAATTTACTGTTCATATACTGATCCATATTGGACAACACACACCCCGCGCCAAGCCAACGCGGATATTGTAACAAGAACAATGGCAAGCAAGCTATTATTAGTCTGGCAAATTCCTAAGCGAGAAAAAAGTAACGGGTTGAAGTCACTTCTCATCATCAAGATCATAGAGGCCCCAGTCCATCACTGCCGAACCCTGATGCGCACCACCAATCCCCATCCAGTTCTGCTCTCCCACAGTCCCATTTCGTTCTCCCTCCTAAATGTGACCTCTTCCGCCTTGACAGTCATTGAAACTGGCTCTTCAACCACACGAGGAGCTGGTGGAGGCGGGGACTGGGGTGTGGCAATCGATTGGGAGTTTCTTCTGAACAATCCCCATGCTGACTTTTTGGCCTGCTTTGGAGGTTCGACGACGTGTCGAGGCTGTAGCTTGGCGTGCCGCGGTCGATCTGGTTGCAAATATTTGGCCAGGCGGACAGCCATATCGTCATCGGACCACCAGAGAGACGCTTCAGAGGAGGCTTCAGTTTCATCTTTCCACCTGCCCCACTCATCAAACGGTTGTTCTCGGGATGATGGAATCGATGTGCTCTGCTTGGAATCCCCCTTTGTCCTCACCTCCTGAACTTTGACAATGGTACGCACATGATGCTCGTCGCTAGAGCTCCAACCGTCCCCCACCTCATCTCCTGGAACCAGGACTATTTCCATTTGGCTTAAAGGCGGTTCTCTAGCGGCCATGGTGTGAATCATGTCCTCAATGTGAGGAGTCAGGAGAGCCAGGATTTCGCCATCTCTCTGTTCACGTTCTGATGCCCGTGCTGCGCGAGCAGATGCGATGCGACCCGGAAGGTTTCTCAGATGGGATGATAACAGGGAGGTGACATCTTGAAGTGAGGGGTTTGCTGAGGCGTATGGAGGGGGCAGCTCCTCTGGCTGAAAGTCGAAAGCGCCGTCTTGTTTTGACATGGTGGTGGTGATGTTGATTGGGGTATGCGATGATACCACTCACCAGCGATGGCAAAGTGCAGCAAGAGATGACTAGGAGAGTGTGTAAGTAAGCCAGTGTGATGTAAATGCGTCAGAATCCTTTCTTCTATGCCAAGACCAAGCTTACGCCCGAGCTCGTGATGCTCCGGCTGGAATCAGTCATTTGGCCTATGAAAGACTCACAGCTAGAGGTGGCTTGTCAGCTGCAGCTGTCGAGGTGGGGTGGTGGGTGAGTGGGGCGCAGTCGAACAAGGTGCAATTTCCCCAAATGCCTGGATTTGGATACAAGGCGTTTTGGCTTCAAGTATAAAAACAGGCACCGCGCACGGAGTCCGTTGGTAAGTACCTTGCATGGGCAGTTGCCAAGGCCAGAGCAATTCAGCTGGGCACGTGGTGATGCGTGATTTGAATATTCGCCCGGCCACGTCGGTCGGTGAGGGAGTGTGCCATGTCCTGTGTTGTTGCAGCTCAGCTGGGTCCTCTTAGGGTCTGGGGACCGCTAGGAACCATTGTGGCAGGGCGATGAACCCCCTGCGTCTGTAGACGCCGATCCTCCACACTCGAACAAAGTGTCTCCAAGGACGGGTTTAAATTTGAATGTGCATTTTCCATCGGTACTGAATGCACAGCATATGCATTGCATGCACATGCAAACATGCATCTTGTTCCAGTTGGGTATCCAGTGCGATGGCTGCGTGGAGATGATGGCTCTGGCAGGGCAGACTCGTCCTCCAGCTCGGACCTGGGCCACAAGGTTAAGGCCGCTAGTCCTGAGCCGCTGTCCTGAAGACGCCTGTGTTCGGATCCCCATGCCGAACAGGATTATTTGCCAAGCTGATTGATCAGCTTTTAGGCAAGACTGAGTTTGGCGAGGCAATGCACGATGATCATAAGGGTTCTAATTCGCCTGCCTGGGCTGAGGGATCCCCATGACATCACTGCAAGGTTCCGTCAACCCCCAGAAATGCCTCTGGTTATCCCCAGAGCATTTCCAGAACAGTGGCCGTGTTGGTTCCTAAATAATAGCAACGGAGTCTCTAGTGCGCCGCCACTGCTGCGCTGCCACCGCCCCCCCCCCAAGGCACATTTGGTCTCTGGCGAGATGCACCAAGGCAGCAGGGTACACAAGCGCACATCTCATGGGGGGAACGGTCAATAAAAGGGTCAAGTTCCGTCTCATTTTGCTTTAAACCGCATACTAAATTTCTTTCAGGTTTCAACCTCGGAATACGTTCACAGTTCTCCATCTCGCACGCACCTCTGTCTTTTCACCAATTGCCACATATCAGCACTCTATTCTCCCTTCTCTGTCCGTCACGCGCTTTCATCAACAGATTCACCAACAGTCTACTGACACCATGTCGTACAAAATTTCCGCTCCCGATGAGTACCTTGCCATCACTGGCATGAACATCCAGACCGTCAAAATCACCAAGGCGGCTTGGGTTTGGCCTTTGCAGAGATGCACCCGCTTCAGGTGAACCCCACATTTTTCTCATAGCTTCGCATGCAAGACCTCGACTAATACGGTTGTGAATCTAGTGTTCAGCCCCATGATTATGCCATGGATCTCCAGGCAATGACAAAGGAAAAGCTTCAGTTCTCGCTACCAGTAGTATTCACCGTTGGTCCCGATGTGAACCAGCGCGGGGCCAACACTGCCGATCACGAGCACGCTGGGGAGGATGAAGCCAGAGCGACAGATCGGGGTGACGCCCTCATGAAATATGCCATGCTTTTGGCCGATTCCGACAGCTCCAAGCGCACAGAGCAACGCGAGCATGTAGAGAATATTGTTAAAGGCATCATTGAAGGCGAGACTCGCGTTCTGGTCTCCAGCATGACCATGGAGGAGATTTTCACTGAGCGAGAGGTCTTCAAGAAGCGAATCTTCCACAACATCCAGGAAGAGCTCGACCAGTTTGGTCTGAAGATTTACAACGCCAACGTCAAGGAGCTCAAGGATGCGCCCAACTCTGTATACTTTGCATCTTTGTCTCGAAAGGCTCACGAAGGTGCTACCAACCAGGCCCGTATTGATGTGGCTGAGGCCCAGCTCCGAGGAAACGTCGGCGAGGCCATGAGAAAGGGCGAGCAGGAACGCGAGATTGCAAAGATCAACGCAGAGACAGCCGTCCAGAAGACAGAGCGTGACATTGAGCGCGCCCAAGCCGAGGCCACTCTCGACACAAAGCGGACCGCTCTGAACCGTGACGTTGACATTGCAAAAATCACTGCCCAGCGTGTCCTCGAGTCCAAGGACGAGGATCTCAAGAAGGAGGTCGAATTGAAACGTGCCGCCGCCGAGATTGAGCGTCTTCGTGCCACCGACCTTGTCAAGGCCACCATTGCCCGTGAGAGCAAGCAGCAGGCTGCCGACGCTGCCGCCTACGAGATTGAAGCCGACGCCCGAGCCAACCAAGAAGCCAGCCAGCGCAAGGCCGATGCCGCTGCCTACCAAACCAAGATCCACGCCGATGCTCAGGCTGAAGCCAACTTCAATACGACCACAAAAAACACTGACGCCGCCGCCTACAAGACGCGAAACGATGCCGAGGCCTGGAACTATGCGGCTCAGCAGCGCGCCGAGGCCGAGCTGGCTGCCAAGCTCAAGGAGGCTGAGGGTATCTCCGCCATGGCCGATGCCTATGGCAAGATGGCTCAGGCCTTTGGTGGCCCTGCCGGTTTACTCCAGTACATGATGATCGAGAAGGGCACCTACGTCGAGCTGGCCAAGGCCAATGCCGCTGCCATCAAGGGTCTGGAGCCCAAGATCAGCGTCTGGAATACTGGCAACCAGGGCCAGGGCAACGACGCCACTGACACGATGCGCAACGTTTACCAGATGCTGCCTCCGCTTATGAGTACCATCAACGAGCAAACAGGTATCACGCTTCCCGAGTGGCAATTTGGGCGCCTTAACGCGGGGGTGCAGGCTGTGAACCAGGAGGGCAAGGTGAATGGCACCAAGTAATCGGTGCATTCATTTTTTCCCGGTATTCTTTTTTTTTTTTTTTACCCCGAAGCGGATTTATAAGCTTTTATCCTTCTCGTCCTTTTTCCTTTGTTATTCGTTGTACCACCACTTTTCTTTGTCAAACCGCACGATACCTATTTGGAGTTTGATGGTTTAACAATCAAATTGGCTCAGCCTTTTAGTCATTGATGTAGATTGATGAAAAATAAATAATGAACGCCAGTATATACCGTTTTGAATCTCCTATGCGACATGGTCAGGTTGGAAATGTGTTGTTGACTTACAAAGGAGAGCCCGAGATACCAATCGCGATCCATCACACCAGCCGGGACTGGGCGATCCAAACAATTATATTTCTCACGGGTTAGTAGTAGCCAATAGACGATTTGGGGTGGTGGAACTTACCCAGGTGAGTGCTTCCGATCCGGATCCGGTGCTGCGTGATGCTCTTCTTGATGAGACTTTTGTGAGCACCTTTGTGGAATTACCCCAACAATTCATCATGCTTGGTCTACACTCGCAATTTTTACACAGGAGTTTCCCTGGTTAATCCGAGCAATGTCTAATACTGTCACGAATGCGCCAACGGTTGCCCGCAGTTGAGCATCCATACACCAACACAGCAGGTTCCTAGGCGCTATACCCCTCTCAGTTTCAGCTGCAGTGAATCAGGGTCACTACATCGGTGATTGTGTCGCCTAAAAAGGTTGTGCACCAAACCACCTATTCGTTTATTTATTTTTCCTCCGAATTCTTCGCCGGCATCATCTTCTCATCTGCGCTCGAAGGGTTGTGCAGGTTGAGTCATTCGCCGCTCACGATCGCTTCACCCCACCTGTATAAAACACGCTACTGCCCCCTCCCCCCCGGATTACCATCTCGATATACTCGCTTTTCACAGAGGGAAGAAAACAAACAAGGTTTTTATTTTATTTTTTTATTTTTTGGAGAACATGCCTCCCTATAACGTCCTCGTTACCGGCTCCTCCGGACATCTCGGAACCGCTCTCATGCTCTCACTGCCCAAGATGGGCTTCTCTCCTATTGGCATTGACATTCTCGCCTCTGATCAAACGCACCACGTTGGGTCCATTGAGGATCGTGAGCTCCTGGCCTCGATCTTGCAAAACAACCCCATTCAACACGTCATTCATGCGGCCACTCTCCACAAGCCTCATATCTGCAGTCATTCCAAGCAGGATTTTGTCGACACCAACATCTCTGGCACTCTCGTGCTCCTGGAAGAGGCTGGGAAACTTGAAGATCTCGAGAGTTTTGTCTTTTTCAGCACCACAAGCACGTTTGGGGCTGCCTTGAGCCCAAAGCCCGGATCACCTGCTGCCTGGATCAATGAGGCCGTCGTGCCTATCCCCAAGAACATTTATGGTGCCACAAAGGTTGCGGCTGAGGACATGTGCTTCTTGGCCCACAAAGAAACCAAGTTGCCCGTCTTGGTGCTACGCACCAGCCGCTTTTTCCCTGAACAGGACGACGATAAGGACAGGCGTGCTGCTCTCGGTGATGACAACCTAAAGGTCCTGGAACTCGCCTACCGCAGATGCGACATTGAGGATATCGTCCGCGCTGCCGTTGCTGCCATGGGCAAGGCCAAGGAGATTGGATGGGGTAAATACGTTATCAGCGCGCCACCCCCCTTCACCAACGACCTCGACACGCTCAAGAAGCTCGATAGCAACCCCAGCGAGGTTTTGCAGGCTGTTGAACCAGCCTGCGGCAAGGTCTTTCGGGATATGGATTGGGGTTTCTTGGCCCGTATTGATCGCGTTTATGACTCCAGCAAGGCTGTTCGTGATTTGGGGTGGAAACCCGTATACACGTTTGGCAAGGTAGTGCAACTTATCAGTGAGGGAAAGCCGTGGAAGAGCGAGTTGACGGCCCAAGTTGGCAAGAGAGGATACCACGCGGTCTCCACGGGTGTTTATACGGTTCGATGAATTTATCCATAGCCCTATAGACGTTTGGTGCGGTTTGCGCAATGACTTCTTCTCAAAATTCCAAGAATTCCTGTCTGTCTTGCTCCCTCAGCACACTTTGCACCGTCTGCAGCACCTTGCCATGTAGGTCAGCTGGCGCAGCAACAAATCCAAAGTTTGCACTCATCTTCCTCCCAGCCGATAAGTCGATGGGGTGGCCCCGTACATCGCTGATCTTCCCCCCAGCTTCTTCGTATAGCAGCATGGCTCCTGCATGGTCCCATGCCTTTGCGTACCGGTCTTTGCGCTTGTACACCCAAACCGTCGTGTTGCCAAGTCCCATAGCAAGAACAGCCCATCGGAGAACCCAGGGCACTAGGTCACAGCCAGGGAACTCAGCTCCAAGCCGCTCTGCGACGACTTCGTGGACGCCGTCGAGGGCAGAGTCAACAATGTTGGCGCACGTGACGAAGCGGACGTCTTGGCCTTCGACATGACGAGCCAGCTTTCTCGGCTCGGGATCAGCTTCATCCAGAGGGCGAATATACGCTCCATGGTCTCTGACAGCGAACAGGATGCATCCTTGCCCCGCTGAGTCAATATTCTCGTTCCGCAGCGGTGCAGTTGCATTCAGTGACATGTTAGGGGCAGCCACAATACCGGCCACCTGTCGACCGTCCAACAGTAATCCCACATTGATGGCGTAGAGCTCGCCTCTGACGTATGTCTTTGTGCCGTCGATGGGGTCGAAAACCCAGATCCGTCCGGATCCATCACCCCCAGGGCTGCTCGAACCACACTCGTCAATTAAATCGCACATCTGCTCTCGGGTGGAGGGCAGTTTGCAGCCACTGCCACCGACCCTAGATAGTAATTCCCATACCCGCTCCAGCAGCACTGGGTTTTTTCTCAGGTCCGAAGCGTCCTCCTCGCCCACCACTCTGTCGTTGGGGAATGCATCCCTGATGGTGGCAGTGAGCAAAGCCTGGACTGCGAAATCGGCCACCGTGACGGGACTCAGGTCCTCTTTTTCGATGACGCCCTTGTCTCTTGAAGATACAATCGATTGGCTTAGCTGGGCTGCATTTTGCAATGCGCCAATGGCGACGGCCAACTCTTGTGCGTACTGGCTGTCCATCTTTATAGGGTAGGTAGGCACCTGGACTGGTGGGTTGTGTCAAGATCCAAAATTCAGAAGTGCCACCGCGCTAAAAGTGGATAAGCGCACAGCAGCTCACCCTCAACACAGAGCACCCAACCTACGCGCTGGCAACATCGGCACACATGGCGAAGAAAGCTGTCACCTTCAACCCGACCGTTGTCGCCCTAACAGGCGTCCCGTTCAGATTCGAACCCGTGATTTTTGACATCGCCACGACACTTCACTGCGCTCCTGGCACTGTGTTTTTCGTGGAGCGAATTGACGGGGTAAGTTCAAAGCGACGAGGGTCAAAATCAAGGGTGATTCGCATGCTTCTTGGTGACGGAGAGCTGTGCATTCAAGCTCTCTTGGCGCCTGATTTGCATGACTTGGTGCTTTCAGGACGGCTTTCAGTCGGACAATACATTCGGTGCGAGGACGTTGAAGCCAGACACTACCAACCCGAACCTGGCCAAGCTATTTGCTTAATCGTGCGTGAGCTGGCCATTGTCGCATGGGACGCCAGGTTCAGGGCGCTGAGGTTTACTGGAAAGCGGCGGAGGCGTCCTCGTATGCCCACCGCTACACGCCCTGCCAAACGGAAATGCCAGCCTGACCCGGTGCCTGATCCATCTGAGGACGATGACGAGGAAGACGCATTTGAAACGCTCGAATACCCCAAAAAGCCTCAACCTCGCCTCGATATCCAAAAGCCCAAGCCCCAAAGTGACCTGCCCATTTCTCTCGCCCGAGACTGGCACGACCGCCAAACACCGCTCAAGCTGACCTCGCTGTGCTCGATACCCCATCTGCCTTACGCTCAAAATTGGTCCTGCAACATCCTGGCTGTCGTCGCATCCCTCTCCCCAGTGGAGCCATCCAATCTTGCCCCGCACAAGCAGCGAACGGCGCGGCTCGCCGGTCCGTCAACTACTAAGCAGGTGCATTTGACAGTGTTTCTCGACCCCGACGACTTTTCTCCCCAGATCGGGAGTGTGGTACTTCTCGTTGGCGTTAAGAACCATCGGTTTGACGGCGGAAGCCTGAAAAAGTACGCAAGTGACAGCAACCAAGGGCAGTGGTGGTTTGAGAACCCGACTGAGTTTGGCTGGTGTGACGTTGCGGGCATCAAGAGTTGGTGGGCAGAAAGATCACCAAACGTTAGCGAGTGACGAGAAGTCGGCTGGTCTTTCATATCCGTTGCTTATTATCGAGTCAAAATGGCTGCTTCAATGGGTTCCTCATTAATCTCTCGCGAGAGAAAAGCTGAGCTGGACGTCCTCCTTTCTAGTCTATCCTCAGCAGAGCTTCTGTATGTCCGGCAGAAAACCAAGCACATCAAGCCCATATTCGCCGGCCTCGAGAACCTCCCACCTGAGCTCATGTGCAACATCATGGCACACATAGACCTATCTACTTTTTTAAATTGCCGACTGGTCTCAAGAGCGTGGACCAGGACTTGGTCTCAAGAGGTGGTTGTTACATTTATATGCGGACATGTATCCCCTGGGTTGCTGAGTGCACGTCCTTTGGGGGACCCGAAGATGCTCCTCCTGGACGAGCTTAGGATGCAAAAGCGACAAAGCAGCGCCAACCATTTTAAACCGAAACGACTCCTTTGGGATATGAACTGGGATACATCCGATTTCGCGAATGTGTTGCCTCGGCCTTTGTCATTACTCCACCGAGAATCTCAGCTTACATTCGTCCAATATCAACCATACTACGCCGATGACAACGTAGCATGGCAACCTCGTCGAGATTTGGTCATTGTCGACAACCTACGTATAAATCAACGTCACCGTATCGCGCTTACCAGTTTGAGACCAAGATTCTCGTATCAATTAGCGGCAGTGAGTAACCAGCTCATTGCTTTGTTTGCAACGCAAGGCCAGCAGACTTCGAATATAATGTAACACTCGCAGAGTACTTCAAGCGCCCCGAATAAGCTGATGTATTGGTAGACATGTCTGGCACCTTCAAGGCAGGCGATTCAAAACCGTCCACCTCCCCAACGCAGCTCAGCAGTGTTATGTTGTTGACGATCGCATTGCTATAGTCACAGTGACTGGCCAAATTATTCTCTGGAGCTGGAGTGGAATAGCGATTCAGCAAAACCTCAGCGCGGTTGATGACCGACCAGAAAACGTCATGGTCATCGGGCCGGCCGTTATGTTTGACTCGTATGATGCTGAGTCGGTGTATGCCGTTTGGCACCATATTCCGACACCTCACAGTAAGCACAATTCGGTAGACTCCCGGGCTAGAGCTGAGCGAAGCATACAGATGAACGACCCCTTTCTACGTTTTTGGTTGCGCAACTAAGGGGCGGACATGTTGTTTGGCAGTCGGAGACCTCTCTTAGAAACCCGCTAGCTGACTGCAGGCACAACTGCGCACATGCTGAGAACTTTTTGGCCCGCATCTCTTGTGCCCTTCAAAAAGCAGACAACCATGGATCGTATGCTTTGGGACTTTACAGACTGCAGAGCGAAAAACACACCGCTCCTTCGCCGCGACTCATTCATAAGGGCCCGTGGGAAATGGGCGACATTGGCGCCGTGACCTTCAACGTTTCGACCAAGACTTTTTCTCAATACTGGTTCCTGTTTTCTGAGCACGAGCCTTTCGTGTGGAACCCCGACGATGTCGGTCTCATGGATCTGTTCGCTGGCCCCACAGCATTTCATCTCTTTGTAGGCGCCTACCTTTGGAACCGGCATTTGTTAGTGCTGTACACTTCCCATGACTCCTCCGATGCGCCTAGTGTTATCAAGCTGGAGATTTTGCGGCCAGATCGGTACTACTTCCCGGGATCAGAAGAGTACGAAAAACGCAATTTTCCAGATCAGCTGGAAATTAGAGACGGAAGTCGGCCTATCGGAGAAGTGTTTTGGGACGGCGACAGAGTGGTGGTGATGACTCGCCGGGGCCTTTGGGTCTGCGAACCTCGTGAGCCTAGCGACACTTGGGACCCCTTGGCCCCTCCAGACATCCAGGAAGAGCGGGAAAGTGGCCTCCCCGATCACGGCGATTTAGATGATTCGGAGCACTGCCCCTATTACACGCCGCTCGAGACCTATTTCCACGTGCAACTGAATCATGGATGAGGACGGTTGAATCATGACCCGGCCAACTCCGATCAGGGACGTTTTCCCCCACGTGACCTTCACGATACGTACCTATGACGTGGGCCGGTCGCGCTCATGACTTATCTCGTTGACGTGATCGGCTCCTCGGTTTCACCCTCATCTTCCTCTTTTGCTGGATGCTCTCCGTCGACAGAGACTCTACCAACAATAATGTCGACACTTGCTGAGGAACCCCTCATCGCGCGACCTGATCCCGACCGTGCATCCCTCTTCAGCTCCAGCTATGCCTCGTCCGACTCCGGTGCCGACCAGTGGCGCCGCACAACCCGCGTTGTCCGCCTAATCTCCTTCATCATGGCTAACCTGTGCGCCCTGAGCGGCGGCTCGTTGGTTGTGTTTTCGCTCTATGCACCCCTCTTCCAGTCTCATCTTCATTATACGCAATTTCAAGTCAACGCCGTGGCCATCGCTGGCTCCATTTCCCTATACCTCCCCATCTCAATTCTCGGCTATATCTGCGATCGAGTTGGAATAACCCCTCTCGCTTTACTGGCGACTGTCTTGTTTGGTGCTGGATACGGGACCGCTGCTGGTGTGTATCGAAAACTTGACCTCCACTATCGAGATGGTGGTGGTCTGGATGCCGACGGCAACTGGTCCCTGCCCTGGATGATGTTGGCATTCGTCTGCATCGGTACGGCCACCTGCTCGATCTATATGGCCTCTGTATCGTCGTGTGCGAAGAACTTTGGCAAAGGGAGATATAGGGGCCTTGCATTGGCCACGCCCATTGCCTCCTTTGGACTCAGCCCCATGTGGATTAGCATGCTGGGCGGTAGCAGGATCTTTAGCGAGATCAACTCGGACGGCACTGCCGGCGACCTCGATGTATTTCGATTTTTTGTGTTTCTGGCTGTCATGCACTGCAGCGTTGGTGTGCTCGGTTGCTTGACCCTCAGGATCGTCAATGAGCAAGATCTCATTGAGGAGGCTATCGAAGAACTGGAGCACAGCGGCCTCTTGGATGGTAGCTCTCTGCTCAGTCGGTCCATGAGCCGAACTATGAGCTACGGGACTGTTGGTGCGGAATCCGAGGGTGGCCAGTCACTCTTGGATGCCACCAAGGACGAGGATGCACAGTGGAAGAAAAACTGGGTTCTCAACGCCGAGACTCGTCGATTCCTCAGTGATCGGACGATGTGGCCGTTCGCTTTTGGCTTCCTCCTCATGGTCGGCCCTGGCGAGGCCTTTATCAACAATCTTGGATCTGTTCTCCGCACCCTCACGCCGCCGTTGGAGTTGGGATTCGGCAACCACAGCTCAGCTGCCACGCATGTTTCAATCTTTGGCGTCACCAGCACTATGGCCCGGCTCCTTATCGGCTCCCTCACTGACATCCTGGCACCATCTCCGCATACCCAGCATCCTCAGGTCACACCTCACCGGTCAACCTCGAATCGCTTTTCTGTTTCCCGGGTTGTCTTTTTACTTTTCTTCGCTTCGTTACTCTCTATCGGCCTGGTCATTCTCGCATCTGGCGCTGTGCAGAATCATGAGGAGCGATTTTGGATGGTTTCAGGTTTGGTCGGTGCTGGATATGGTGCCATTTTCAGTTTGACGCCCTTGATTGTCACTGTTATTTGGGGAGTCGAGAACTTTTCTACAAATTTTGGCATTGTCTGCATGCTGCCTGCAGCTGGGTCAACCTTTTGGGGACTGGTCTATTCCGCCGTCTACCAAGAAGGCGCCCGAGCGGGAACCTCAGGCAATGCGGCACTCTTCTGCTACGGTCAAAAGTGTTACTCATCTACATTTTGGGCAGAGGCTGTCACCGTCTGGTTTGGTTGCGGCTTATTACTCTGGGCCTGGAAGGGGAAGGGAGGCTGGAGCCAGCGGGGCATCATCATTTAGGCGCATAGGGTTTTGTATATGAGTTTAACATGGATTGGATTAGGTGGCGTTATGAATTAATTTGGCACGATAGATTGAGCACCACTTTCATTTTTAGAATACATTGGATTTTGGGTTTATCAACCGTTAGACTCGGCCGTTTGGCGTTGATGTTTGATCTGGTCGCCACCGGCTAAAAACCTGTAGGTTCTCTGTGGAGACACGCGACATGCTGCCGGCTGAACTCCACACCCGATGAATGGCAAACTGTGCCCCATCGACCCCTCCCATCGGCCTCAGATCAACCCCCGTTGCCAAGATGATGTCCCTGTCTCCCAACTAACCGGCCCACTTCCCCTCGCATTGATGGTATCAAGCACCGGGATCAACGCGGGGCTGATAAGGCCCCATTGGCGTTGTGATGTGATGCCGAAATACTACACCAGCGATCCAAGGACTGCTGGCAACGGTGCACTGGGATCCTTTATCTACGGAGTCACTTTACGGCTAGGGCGCGAAGAAGATTTGACCGTAATGTTTTCTCCAAAACACCATGGCTCAAAACAAACGCCACATGGGCGTGCCCGTGTTGTGGGTGGCCATTCCAGTTCTACTCTTTGCGGTGTTCGCTGGCTACGACAGCATTGCGGCGAAGTCAAAAAGTAGCAGCGTCGCTTTCCCGTCGGTTACAATTCGCCAGGGAACAATTGTTGGTCGCATGATTGACGATGATTTCCCCGAGCCGCTCGAGGGTTTCATGGGTATTCCGTACGCTATTCCTCCAGTGGGAGAACGGCGATTTCTCCCCGCAAAGACGGTCCTTTCGTCAAATGCAACATATCGAGCTTTTTACTTGGGACCAAGGTAAGGCACCCATGTGGAAGATGTGTAAATGCATCTGACTGTCAAAGATGCCCTGGTAAACAACTGGTCCCATTCACTGACGACCCGGTCCTTGGTCCTGACTACGAATCGGAAGATTGCTTGACTGTCAACATATGGCGCCCATCTGGCCACTCTCCTGTCGAAGGAAAACTTCCCGTGGTCGTCATGATCCCGGGTGGGGCTTTCAATCGGGGGGCAGCGCGGATGCACAGCACTCACTCAATGCTGGCCTTCTCGCCGGAACCCTTCATCGCTGTGAGCATGCAATATCGGATTGGTGTTTTTGGTGGACTCAACACCAGATTGACTGCCAAGGAAGGCCTTTTGAACCTCGGCCTGAAGGATATGTATGTTGCCCTGGAATGGGTACAGGAAAATATTGGAGCATTTGGTGGCGATACTGATGACGTGACAATCATGGGACTGAGCGCAGCTGCTCACGGTGTATGTTTTGACTCGTTGAAACGTGAGAATGGCTGGTTGACCATGTGTGCAGATTGGGCATCTCGTGATGGATGTCAACCAGCCAAAGAAGCTTTACCACAAGGCCATCATGGATTCTGGTGCCCATACCGCGCGAGCAGTTCACCCCCCCAGTGCCGATCTCAATACTCGGCACTTTCGAGAATTTCTGGACCTCACTCCTTGTGCTTCTTTCAAGAACCTTCTTAACCCAAAGATTCTCACTTGTCTGCGTGGCTTGCCGTCCGAGACTGTCGATAAGGCCGGAAAAGAAGTGTTTGCGCGCTCGGATGCTTCGATTCGCTGGGCATGGCAGCCCGTCATAGATGGCAACATCATATCCCGCCGTCCGCTGGATGCTTGGAAGTCGGGCAAATTCAACAGGGTTCCCATTTTGACTGGATCTACACACAACGAGGGCGCCTATTATGTCCCTAGAGCGGCAGACAAGCCTGAGGACTTTACCAAGTTCTTCCGCAATCTGCTTCCTCATCTCACCAAGGAAGAGGTCAGGGAGCTGGAACTATTGTACCCCGATCCAGTCAGCGACCCGAACTCGCCATACGTAGATACAAGAGGAATTGCGGGCGTCGGCTCCCAGTACCGTCGGTTGGAGGCCGCCTATGGCCACTATGCATACACTTGCCCAGTCCGCCAGACCGCAATCTGGGCTACGTCCCATTCCGAAGAGGACAAGCCTGTTTTTCTTTACCACTGGGCGCTGAACAAGACTGTCCTCTTTGGTGCTAACCACGGCGACCAAATACGCTATCAGGCCTACACCAAGGATGCGCGTGAATCATCTCCATCCCAAGACGAGATAGCAGGCAAGCTCCATGCCTACTGCACCAGTTTCATTACCAAAGGCGATCCTAGCGCCGTAAAGCATGGAAAGTTCGCCAACCGGCCCCGATGGGACGCCTGGAATCACGGCAAGGGCCTCACCATGGTATTCGGAGAGGGCAATGATGAGAGAGCCGGTGGCACTGGGGTTGGCGTTGCGGCCCAATTTGTGAACTATACTTGGGGGGAGGAACAGTGTAGTTTTTGGTGGAAGGTGTCGTCAAAATGGGAGGACTAGT
The DNA here is from genome assembly GCA_013406985.1 of Calonectria crousiana. Lineage (NCBI taxonomy): Eukaryota > Fungi > Ascomycota > Sordariomycetes > Hypocreales > Nectriaceae > Calonectria > Calonectria crousiana. The sequence goes on along the minus strand of VTGD01000110.1, from coordinate 111,025 downwards.
TGTTAATGATGTACTATGATTGATCCGTGGTGCGAACTACATGGATATGCTTTTGTAACGCTCCTGTCGAAGCGGTTCTCAAGAAGCAGTCGTAGGTCATGGAGGGTCGAAGTTGTGCAATTTAGCTTGCTCGGGAACCTCAGTATGAACTGTGGAACAAGTGATGTGTGTTCATTGTTGTTGTCTCTATCTATCTATGAGGTTCGGGTGCACAAACAGTGGTGTAGCAGCCTGAGGCTGCCACCACGTCTCAACATGAACAAACTACAATAATGATACGATGGGAATACAATTGCCCATGTTAATTATTTCTTAATTTTCATCAAAAAGGGGGGAAAGCACATGTAATTCGGAACGGAAAGTGTCAAAAGCAATCCAGAGCTCTTGCCTGTTAACCCTGTGCGTGAACTTGAAAATGCTTGCGTGGTTGTCGGGGAGTTATCGCAATCAGGAAATGGAAAATGCAAAAATGACTCATTACTATCTTATCATCATCGCGCGACTTTTAATATGAATATCTAAAGTTCGGATTCTCAAAATCTGTGAGATCCTGCAGTACATCATCCGTGTCCTCGCTCGGGGGCCCTTGGGCATCGCGAAGCTTGTTACGGCGGATAAGTACATATCGAAGGACCATAGCGATGGCAGCTTGACCGGCGGTGCACCCGATGATCAATTTACACCCAGTCTGGTAAATAGGCGCTTCAGAGCCAAGGAACGCGTGGGGCCCAATGATGTTGCCGACACAGTAGGCAAGGAACACGAAGGCTGTGGCGGTGGTGCGCTTGGTGTAGCCGCCAACGTTGGAAGCGGGCATTTGTAGGGCTACGATGAGAGAGCCAACAAACGAGGCGCACTGTAATTTGGCAATTAGAGTTTTTGCACGGAAGAAAGAATGGGCATCAGGGAGAATCTTACCATGTAGTAACCCGCAAGAAGGCCGCCCTTGTTGCTTCGGTCAAGCTTCCAAAAAAGACAGACAGCGATGAGGGTCGGTAATAGCCACACAACCATGACAATGGTGCGGACATTCTTGAAACGACTCGCGACAAAGGGTCCAGTAAACATGAACATGGCAGTGCAGACACCATAGGGAATGCCGTATGCTGTAGTCAAGAGCGCGTCATTGGTGAAGCCCTTGACGATGAGCTTGGAGAAGTTGGCAATACCGCCGTTGACGGTTTCGTTGAGGAGGGTAAAGAAGAACAGAAGCCAAACCTGCGCATCGAAAAATACCTCCTTGATTTGCTCCATCTTGATTTTGCGGTTAAAAACACCGGTGCGGTTGCGCGCGCTTTGGGCGATGAGCATGGCTCGCTCCTCGACTGTGTATCGCTTGGCGGTGAGGATGTTGTCGGGGAGGAAGAAGGCCAGAACAATGCCCCAGCATATTGTCATGCCTCCGCAGAGCACGTAGATGATGCGCCACACATCCCAGCCTTTAGCCTGGCCAACCCCGTAAAAGAGAATGCCGCCGAATGTGCTGCCGAAGCCATTGAAGCAGTAGAAGAGGCCGGCGCGAGCAGGCTGCGACTCGCGGCGGAACCATTGAGAGACGATGAGCATGAAGGCCGGGGTAATTACTGCCTCAAAGGCGCCCAGAAAAAAGCGGCAGACGGCTATGCCGGCAAAGTCCTTGGCCGCGGCGGTGCAGGCAAGAATGGTCCCCCAGCTCAAGACGAAGGCGCTGACGATGCGGCCGGTGGGGTAATGCTGGGTGAGATACGATGCCGGCCATTCTGCCACGAGGTAGGCCAGGTAGAAGATGGACGCCAGCCAGCTGTATTCGTCGCTCGTCATGCCGGTTGAGTCAAAGAGGTCAAAGATGGCGCCGTATCCAAGAGCCTGCTTGTCGATGTATTGGAGGAGGTACGTGCCGCACAGCAACGGCATCAAGGTCCAGTCAACCTTGCGACGAAGCTTTTTGAGGGCCGACTCGTCCGACATGAGCTCCTCAAGCCGAGAATGGGGGATTCCATGCTCTTGCAGGAACAGCTCTGCCTCGTCGAGATCCGAAATGCTGCCATGCTTGAGGTCGGCCTCCACGTCAACGTCGGCTTCGGCAGCCTTCTTCTGCTCAATGTCTTGAACCTTGGTGTCGGCCATTGCGGCACAGGAACGGGAGAGGCGACTTGTTTAAACCAGCAGTCCGTGCCAGCTTCTGGTTCTCTGTTGGTCGAGACGCCGACAGGATTGGCATTGCAGCGAGGGCGGCAGATGCTATTTGTGTCCGGCAGCCAACAACCCTGACTCGGGGGAAGGCCTCGTCTGCCCTCTCGGCAAAAGCCCGCCGTCCGCCACATATCCAGCCACTGCAGCGTGTCGGCTGTAGATTTCGTTCCCTTTCGAGAGGTGCCTCGAAGCGTATCATGCGGATCTGGGGTAAGGCTCCAACCCGGGTGGAGAACTGATAGCGCATGTGGGGAACAGAGCGGCCGTGCTGGAGACAAGCATGACTCGCTCGCTAGAGGGGAGATAGCATGTCGTATGTATTTCTCTATCTGGATGCCTGCACTGCCAGGGTTTGTCGCGGAAAACTAACCAGCTTGAGGAAAGCCTCCGCTGAGGAGGATAGCGGTGATAAAGGATAAGGGTTGATAGGAAGTTAAGTCTGGGGCCGATCGATAATTATCAGTTATCGGCTGTCTCTGGCTAGATAGAACTGCGTAAGCCACACTGCCGCGTGTTATTGGTCTTCAGGTTTAAAATTCTTGGTTGTTGGATAGCAACTGTATGCTTTATTTCGCCCAAATGCCTGCACAACTCCAGAACACGAACAGCTGGGCTTGGTGGACATGCCTCTCCGGAAATATGACACAGGATGCAAGACATTGAGGTCAAATGTTGGTAGTTGTTTCCAGATGTGCGAGGGAAGTTTCATAAGGCCCCATTAGCTAAACTATCGGGCGTTTAACTTGCAATATGCATTCATTGCCTCCTTGACCCTAGCCAATTTGCTTCGCATACATCGCTACATAGCTACACACAGCTATACATCTACACAACCTCCGATACGGTGCATGGTAAGCTAAATCAGCACATTACTTGACAAATTTTGCCTTCATTCATCGTTAGATTGCCTCCGGTCTTGATGCGCTAACTCCTCGTAACCACCCGCACTGAACAAAGTCCACCGCGCTCCTAATCGACGGCTGCCGAATTGCGTCTATGCACTCCAAACCTTCCTGCCACTAAACCATGTTTCTTTGAGTTCTGACTTGAGTAGGTTGCGTGCTTCCCATTTCATATCCACAACAACGAAATCGGCCAGCTTCCCAGCCGCAAGACTGCCAACTCGGTCGTCTTGGAACACGCTAGAGGCCGCACCGGCTGTTCCCGCCACGACGGACTCGCAGACGCCCAGACGGAAATGCTCGTTGACAACTTCGTCGCACTCGGGCTCCCTGGCCGAGCGACGGGTTGTAGCAACGTAAATGTTGTGGAGAGGGTTCCACGGAGCTGTAGGGCTGTCGCTCCCGAGAGCCATCAGGGCTCCCGCGTCGGCAAACTCTCGGTATGCGAACGCGCGCCCGCATCGGTCTCCGATCAAGCGGGGCCAGGCTCGGAGGATAGCTGGATCTGCGTGGACTGGCTGAATCGACGCTGTGAGGCCAAGACTGCCCAGGCGCTTGGCATCCTCGGGCGATGCTAGCTCCAAATGCTCGATGCGATGTCGGCCGCCGGGCCTGGTGTGCGTCTCGAGCATGTTGACGGCCATGTGGATGGCTGCATCTCCAATGGCATGGAGCGCGATTTGCACACCGGCCTCTGCCGCTCTTTTTACAACAGGATCGAGGTGCTCTTCGGTCCAAATTGGAGGCGGCGATGGAGCGGTCGCATAGGGCTCGGACAGGTACGACGTGCACGCATCGATGATGCCGTCGCAGATGATTTTGATACCGGCAATGCGCAAATCCGGTGACGTTTCCTTGTTGTACTGTTTCTGTAGCTCAATGGCGCGCTCAACCTGGCGCATTCGCTCAGCCTCGTCACTTGCTGGCTTGATGATCCAGTACGCCACGATTCTCATGGGAAAGTCGGGCTGTTGCTTCTTTAGGGCAAGCAGCGCCTCCCATGCGGGCTCATCCATGGCCATCTCAATCAACCCAGTGTAACCAGAGGCGTTGTAGGCATCAACAGCTGCTAGGATGCAGTCGATGCGCTCCTGCTGGCTGGCTACTTGGGCCAAGTGAGGCCATCCAATAGTCAGGACGGCGCCTTCGTTTAGCACGCCAGATGGCTTACCATTCTTGTCTCGCTGGATGGTTCCTCCAGCAGGATCTGGCATATCCTCGATTCCCATTTCCTTCAGTCCTGCAGAGTTGAACCATGTGGAGTGCAGGTCCTTGGTATCGACAAAGATGGGTCGAGGGTCGACGCCATCCAACATGGACGCATCAACACCGTCTGGGGTCATGGAATGCATCCATCCTTTGGCCATGATTCGCGGGACATCGGGGTTAGCCTTGGCATAATCGCGGAGCGTGTTTAGGATGTCGTCCAGGTTTTTGCAGTGCTCGAGTCCAACCTTGCGCAGAGCTTGGCCAAGCAGCAGCAGGTGCATGTGTCCATCAACAAAACCAGGCAGCACAGTCTTCCCTCCCAGATCGTGCGTCACAAATTCGCTCCCGTTGAATTTCGCTAATTCATCATGAGACCCAATGGCTTCAATCACGCCACCACTGACAAACATGGCCTCCGCAAAGGTCGGTTTCCCTTCGAGGCCGACTTCGGCCTTAGACAGGATCAGCCCATTCTTAAATAGAATCTTAGAAGGCGATGCCATAACGACCAAGTAAGAGTGAAGGATAGAAAGTCAAAAAGGTTGATAGACGTCTTGGATTCTGCTATTATATAGCGATGCCATGTAATCTTGCTATGCTTTGCAGGGCTAACCGAGGCCTATGTACTTCAAGCAGGGCGATTGATAACAAGCAGGGACTAGCATTAGCCACGTGCCCATTACTCACCATACCGAGGTCTCCAGTGGAGGTGGACGTTTTCGCATTTTTATTACAGTGGTGTGGCTTGGCTCTTTCGGGCTAGCGTTGCCCGCTAGAAATGATCATCGCAGGAATTAGAAAAATCGGGTGCCGAGACTCGCTTGCATCATCGCTTGACCAGACCTCTGCGCACATGGTTGTCGGTCATTATCTCAACAGTCCACTGTGAAGGCGGGCGCTAGTTTATTGACTCAAAGCTAGTCAGGACATCGTGTCCATTAGCGGACTCTGAAATCATCACATGATTTTCTCACTTCGTCAGCATCAATGTTCACGGTCTTCTATGGAGTCCTCAATAAGACCTCACAGAACCTCTGCAACACGAAACGGAATTTACTCACTGTTGGAACGTTGAATTCATCACAAAGGGATTACAGTCATCGAGGCCTGAGGCACCGGCTAGGTGCCTAGTGTGAAGGCGGCAGGAAGCGAGATCAAGGGCATCACATGACCTACTCACAACAACACCAAAAATGGGCTCTCTTTAGCTTAGTTAGATAGAACAATTCAATCATCATTCGAAGTAACAAACCCTACAGCAGCAGCTGCTATATGTGTGACCTTAACTGCGTCATCCCTGACCCCGGGACTTACCCACAGAATATAGTATTAAATGGAAAAATAAATAAATAGACCACTTAATTAATCAATAGATTAAAGATCTTTTATTGTTGCTAGTAATGAAAAAAAGAACAGAAATAAATGTGCTGTGTTATTGATTAGGGTAGGTTGTTAGGTGAAGTTGCTTTTTATTAAGGTGCACGGACGAAAATGTTGTTTTCTGTGAGAAAAGCGGGAATTGAGCCAGAAAACAGCAGGTCCTTTGTACAGTAGAATTTTTATTGATTTAGGCTTAAAATGGTGTTATTGTTGTGCAGCAAAGTTGGAAAACTTGGATACACCAGTGACGCGGATACGGGTTGTGTCACCCCGTCTCATTCGGAGAGGGACGGGGCCTGACCCGGCTTGCTGGCTTAATCAGTCAGTCCCCCGGGTCACCCCACCCATTCCCAACTGACTATTCACTATTTGTTATTCCAAATTATACAGTAGGTTGCTCCCGTCCCATTTTGCCAGAGTTTCTGACGAGGACACTGTGTCCGGATGGGCTGTACCAAGCACCCGCTCTCGTAGGGCAATGCAGTTTCGCATCAGCACTAGTGCGTCTCTAAAGCGGTCTTGGTCTTTCCAGGTAATAGCCAGGTTGGCCATGCTAGTCAGCGTATCGGGATGCTCCTCTCCTAGCACTCTTGAGCAAATTCCTAGTTCTTTTGCCTGTAGCTCTTCCGCCTCCTTCCATCGACCTTGGTTCCTGTATGTCGACGCCAGGTTGGCCATGCTAGTCAGCGTATCGGGATGCTCCTCTCCTAGCACTCTCTTCCTCGTCTCCATCACTTGCACCTCTAGCTCTTCCGCCTCCTTCCATCGACCTTGGTTCCAGTATGTCGACGCCAGGTTGGCCATGCTAGTCAGCGTTGAGGGATGCTCCTCTCCCAGCACCCTCTTCCTCGTTTTGACTGCTTTTTTGCTTAAATTCTCTGCTGCTTCATAGCTCCCTGTAGTAACCAAGTACCATGCACAATTCGTCAATAAATTGGCCCACTGCTCCAGGTCCTTCTCTAGCGGAACATCCACTAGTATCGATTCAATATGTGGCAGTAGCATTTGGCAGGTGGGCCAGGTCTCGAATGTACCGTTTGGGAAGTGTCTTGACATAGCCCATAAAAACAATCGTTTCCATCGGCTTACATTGTCAACCACGGATAGCCAGATGCGCGTGCAAAAGTGCACTAGGGTATGCATCTCGCACACATCCCTCTTTGCTGTAACGGATACAAGTGAGTAGCCGCGGAGAACATCTAGATCATCCTCAAATTCGTCATTGTCTTCGTCATCCTTGACCCCGTTCACATTCTCCGTCAGTTCGCTCTTATAGTTATGTAGCACAAACTCGGGGATACCCTGTGGATTGAAGAAGCTCATAAGTGAAAGCAGGTTGGCTGCGGATGGTCTCTCGCGGCGTATCTGTTCAAAGGTTACTTGCCACGTCGTAACCACAGAGTTAGAGACGGTCTCATCCCGTCGAAGATCCCCTGCGTCGATGTTAAGAAGGCTACCCTTCTTCTTATCACTTTCCCGAAAGGCGTCTAGATATGCCTTTACCGATATGCGCGGGGCGCGACGGTTGATGTATGCCGCCGCTTGGGTAATAGCCAGCGGAATATGATCCAGAGCATGAAGAAGAGTAGCAGCGGCATTCTCGTCAAAGTCTCCCTGCAGCTTGTTGCGGAAAAGCTGAAGGGCTTGGGCGTCATCCATAGCTGAGAGCCTATAGACAGCCTTATGGCTACCTGTTAGCTTCTCAGCAGCATCCATGCTGCGTGATGTGATGAGGATGATTCCGTGACGGCATTTCGGTAGGAAGACTGCGAGTGGCCGCTGCACGCTCAGTGCAGTAGAGTTCTCACCTGCTAGATGATAAACTGTCTCATCTCTTCCAGCGCTGGAGCTGGGGTAGAAGAGGTTGACGTCGTCAACATTGTCCAAAACCATTAACCACGGGCCAGCTTCCTCTCTCTGCAGCCAGTCGCGAACCAGCCCGAGCACGTTGACACTGGGATCGTTTCGCCTAGGTAGCCGTAGATTGTCCGCAATAGACCGGTATGCCTCTTCAAACCTTAACTTCGAACTCGCGTGTACCCAGAAGACGCTGGTTTGCGGTGACGTGTCGCGGATGTGATGCGCAAATTGAATAGCGACCTGCGATTTACTACGGCCAGTCAGCGTGATGATGGTCTTGCACAAGCTTGTTAGCTACTCCAGCTCGTACCCGAATCCGCCTATGCCTACAAGGGCCATGCGACTGACGGTGCCTGTATATTGCTCCCTTATCCATGCCATAATATCGGGTCGGTTAACGAAGTCAGTATCGCGGTCGAACGGTAGGCTAAAGCAAGGCTTGCGAGCTATCAATGCATCTTCTTTGGGTTGGAGCGAGACGTCTTCGAACCTCTGCTGTATATCAAGCAAAATTGTACTACCAAAACGATCTCGTTAGCCTGTTCCATCGTATTCAATACATCCGGACAGTTTGCTGGCTTACGTTTGGTCAATTTGCAGACCTAGAGTGATGGTCCGTTCATAGCGTTCTAGGTTAGAGACGATATCGCTGACCTCCTTGCTGTCGAACGGCCACTTGAGGGCACGAAGTCCAAAACGGCGCATCGCCTTCCGGGCTTTGCCCGGAACTAGCCTGCTCTGCAGCTGGACCAGCTCTGATGTGCAGCCATCAACAGAGTCGACCAGTTTTCGCGACGTCGCGAGCGCCTTATTATTTCGGTCATCAAGAAGATGCTGAACACCCTGGAGGGTTGTGCCTAGGTCGTCTAACCGACTTCGGAGGCATGTGATGTCGGCCCTAGCATTGCTGACGGCGGTGGAGTAATCGAGGCAGAGGACGGCGATTTTAGCGGATAGTTCGATGATTGCAATGACGCTTGCGGCGAGTCCCACCGCCTCGGCCATGGTGCGCGATAACGGACTGATAGTCAGGGAAGTGGTTGTCGAGGGAGTCTAGCTTGCGCTTCAACAGCCCGAGAAGTTGAGGGAGGGAACCTGGCAATGGTACTACGGTGAGTGCCCAACGAGGCTGTGGTGTGGCTGAGTTGTGACGGAGACTTCCGCTGAGGAGGCAGAAGCTCTTTCGTACATCTCGCAATGATTGGCCCGACAGAGTACGTTGCTATTTTGAGAGAGAGACAACAACTGATAGTAAAAATGAGCATAAGAATCTATTCTATGGAGGCGCTTGCTCCTGTCGATGTCCGCGGTCAGCGATCTCCTAGTGCTGCTATAAGGCATAGCGCATCGTGAACCCGTTTGATCGCTCACTGCTCCGTGAGCGACTAGAGTGTGTGACGCGTAGGGCGATCGGAGGTCTGTCTTGGATTAGTGGGCACAGGACGGGCCGCTTCCCCTGGTCCTGGCTCTAGCAAATAGGGCTACATCGCAGCTAGAGAAAATCCTAACGCCGGCACCTACTCTAGTATCCCTTTGAGTGCGGTAAGACTGCACCCACGTACCCCGCCCCACATGACCCCAGCAAAAGCAAGGTGACCTCGAGTGACATCAATGACTTCCAGAATCAATGCCACGCATTTTACTATGTAATTAATTAATTTATTCACAATGGATACTGAACAGCCCTCCAATGAGGCTATCAATGTGTATGACGATGACAGCCTCATCTCAACTGATGACTGTTGCCGCGAGCGGCCTGAGGATAACACCTGCCGGCCAACAAAGACGCCGACCACTGACCGCGGCTATCACTTTGAGCCCCTTGAGCTGCTGGACCGGGCTCCAATAATAGAAGAACTGCCCCAGGACCCACTATCGTTATTCCAACAATTTATCCCTGTTTTCTTAGTTGAAAGATGGGTTCAATATACCAACAGCTGGGTCAGTCACTTACTTGATCAAGCTAAAAGCCGCAGTCAGCAACACCAGCGGTCACGACTGTTGGATTGGAAGCCAACCTCTGTTGCAGAAATCTATGTGTGGATTGCAATCATGATTTATATGCGAATAACTAAGGAGACCCGGATCAAAGACTATTGGAAGACTTCCAAGCCCGAGGCTCAATGTGCTATTCATCCAATTATCAAGTGGATGTCTTATGACCGGTTTCAGCTCTTATCACGGCACCTATGAATATTCGATCATACAACAATACATGTATCTACAATACAACGGCCTTATAGTCGGACCTTCAATCATGTTGATGAATGGTCTGACCTAATACAACAGGCATCCACTCGATTCTACAAGCCAGGCACAAATATTGCTGTAGATGAAGCTATGGCCCGCTATTTAGGAAGATCTATTGAGACGACAACTGTCAAAAATAAACCTATTCCAACCGGCTTCAAAGTGTGGATTGTAGCCTAAGGAGGCTATTTTCTTAGGTGGATTTGGCATAGGCCGGGCCCCAAGTTCGGGTCTGTTGGAATAGCCCGGGCACCTCGAATCAGGCCAGCTTACCGGCAACGGTCATCACAGCTGCGGCGGCAACGGCAGCAGAGACCAAAGAGCGGCATTTACCTGAACCCAACACAAGCTATGGTTATTTCCCTAGTAAAGCTACTGCCAAAATCCACATATCACGTCTTTTTAGATAACTTATTTTCCTCTTGTGACCTCTTTCGCCGGCTCCGTCAATGTGGGCACGGGGCCACAGGCACAGCCCGCCGGAACTGTGGCCTTCACGTTGACCTGGTCAAGCTCAAAGCCGCAGACAACACTGCCGCCGGCAGCCTTCAATTTAATGAGCTTCAAGCTATTCCGACCTCGGATAATAAGGTCAATCAAATAGCGTGGAAAGACAACTCCCTTGTGTTGTTACTGTCAACTGTGTTCGAAGGCGATGAGCGGGTTGACCGTTGGCGAAAAAAGCCGACAACAGCAAAAATGGCTATACGGCCAATACAGCGTTTTTTTAGTACCGAGGCTGTCAAATTGATTTCTATCCCGACTGTGGCCAGTACCTATAATAACGAAATGAATGCTGTAGATCAGGGTAACCAAATGCGGGCGTACTGGAGCCCTAGTCATCATGTTCGAAGAGGCGGTTGGAAGGTCCTTGCGTGGGACTTTCTATTCGAAATAGGTCTTGTAAATCCCTTCAAATTACAACAATGGGGGCATCCAAATTGGAAGCCATTTACACAGCAAGTAGAATGGCGCCGACATATTTGGAATAGCCTCATTCGGAAGTACGGCCCTGAGGCTCAGTCAAGAAAAAGACTTCGAGTTGGAGATGAATTTACGCCTATTGCGCAACACATTTTCATCCGAAAAGGAAACTCAGCGTGCTTGGCCTGTCAGGGGCACTGTCTTGGGCAGCCAAGGGCTCGCAAAAGAAGAAGGCCATTGGAAACAGTCAGCGGAAATAGGTGCCGGCCGCCGCAGTCACGATATCGCTGTCAAGAGTGCGACGTAGCGTTATGTAGATCCGGAAATTGCTGGGACTTGTGGCATAGCCCAATTTAGCAGGGAAATGATGTACCTTGAATTTGGAACTCTATGATTGGCTTACATCCCTGCCTGTGACCCAATTGCAGTCTTACCGCACTCAAAGGGATAAGGTGAGGAAATGGGCCCCATTTATCACTTCTCATCCAATCAACTATCATACATTTCTACATGGGCCTGCCCACTGGAAACGGGGCCCGTTTCCCCCGCGAATAAGACGTGCTATCCATGTTAATTCCGATAACATCAGCAAATATAACCAATAAGCACCAGCTCTTAACGGCTATACCTTATCAAGTGATAACATGGGTCGGAAAAAAAAGGAAATCAAAACAAGGGTAATTTTAGTCAACATAAAGATGAAAAAAAAAGCAGGAGTATGATCAATTTCAGACCATCTTTGAGTACCAATATCAAACAATAGCAACATGGCATCCCAGTTAGATACCAGTGGCACTCTTGTCAAGCCAACAATTCATCTCTTCACACAGCAGCTCCAAAAGGTAGAGAAACTAAATCTTCATCTTAACCTACCTAAACTTGCTATTATTTGCAAAACATGTAGCTTTGGTTTAAAGCCAGACGGCAATCGCACTGGCCGCCATCTCCACGAGAAGCATAACATAGCCAAAATGGCTTGCTGTGGCCTAAACTCTCTCATACACTTATTGAATTTACCAGACCCAGGCACTCTACCCAAGAGACCCGATCGCTCCCGTCCCCATCTGCATTTGACTCTGCAAAAAGGTTCTGCTTGCCACCATTGTTATTGTCACAGGCTGAGGCCTGGTTGAGGGATACGGCTGTGCCGTATCCACCTAGATTAAGCTTCCTGACCACTTTGGTAGCGAGGGCACACCAAGGCATATATAATCAGAAGAATGCATTTCTTCTGATCGCCTTTCTTTCCTTTCCTCTCTAGCTTTAGATAGCCCAATTCAGAGCACCCTTCAGGTTGAACAAACCCAGGACCAGCCCTTCACAGTTATGATCTGGTCCAAGGCTAACCTACCCGGAAGCTAGCCCGCTTGTTAAAGCAGCGACCTTACAGTCGCCGCTTTGGAACATCGCGAACAGGCTAGTCCAAAAGCGTCACATCAAGCCCGAATCCGGGTTATGCCGGAAACGGCAGGGATAGCTTCATAAGGTATATTAGAACTAGATTGGTCCCTCTAGATTGAAGAAATAATCGCGTCTTAATGTTACACCTCCTAATTCACGTGTTCCAACACCGCTGGCACCGGCACAGGGTTAGCCGCGGGCATCCACATCATGTGACCTGCTGACTAAAGCAGCTGTGATCGTGATCACTGCTCAAACACCAAAGTGATCACCGTGATCACTGTGATCACTAGGTCTAAAAAGCCCTCACTTTTGCCCTTAGTGTTGCCCTAACAGAATCTGCGTATTTAAACCCTTTAGGAGTTGCAATCACTGGGAGTGCAACTCAGCTTTCAATACAACTTGGTTACCTCCAATTGCTCCGTTTGACCAATTGACCCATTACCAAACGTAACATCTTCTTTTGTTATCTTTTGTATTGCTCAGACCCAACGTGCCTGATCCGTCCTACAACATAAACCCTACGGTTTACTTTGTTGGATACCTCAGACCAAACTACTCTGTAGTAAGGTTTGGACCAGACCGTTACACCAGGCATGACTCAAAGGTGCCCTAAGCTTTATCCCAACAAAATCATGCTTGGCTCCAGCTATGTTGCAGGACTTTGCCCTATCCGTTGAGGGTGAGTTCTCCTTGACTATCAAGCAAATTCTCAAGCCTTGGTATATTTTTTACTTCCTCGCGTTGTAGTTGATCAAGGGAGGCACTGGGGATGAGTTGGAAAGAGGAATACTATTGCCCCTCATGTTGTACACATCGTCAATTAGCACTAGACAGCTCATTTCGCAAATCAACCTGTGTTTTAACCTCTACTTTCATATGGCTTATGAGTATCCACGATGAAAGCATGCTGTATTTGAACCAAGATGTACCCGGCCATTAGGAACAGACTCGAATGGCCGTGCGGCTAGTATGATGCAGTTGAAAAGTCTATATTTGAAGCATCTTGCGTTGCATGCACCACTCCATTTTTGAAGTTTTGCTGGCTGATCGCCATCGGGATAGCGCGGTTCCATCTAGTGCGACCCATTCGGCATACCCATCCGGCATGCAGCATAACTCACCGACTGCGTGGCTTAAGCAGCGCGATGACGTCAACTCGTGGCGCATACGGACGCGCACACGGAACAATTGGCGAGTTACATGGTAGGCGGGGTGCGTGGTTCGAGTTTCTCAGCAAACCCAATGACAGATAGATGCCTGATTATTCTTCAACATTTGCCAGTGTATGTGTGAATCGCTCATCCCATCGACATCAACACTGCGGACACGACAATGCAGGCGGTTCGGATAAATTCTAGCGCTTCTAATGGGAAACCATTCTCGGCGAGCAATCCTGCCCCGTCGTCTGCTTTGGTGCTCGAGCACGCCGAAATCCCCCAACCGAAACACGGCCAGGCCTTAGTGCGAGTGCATGCCTCTACCGTGACCCGCGATGAGTTGACCTGGCCCGAATCCTACATCAAGGAGCGGCACACCCCTGGATACGACTTATCTGGGACTGTGGAAAGTATAAATGGCGACAGTTCCATCTGCAAGCCTGGAGATGAGGTATACGGCATGCTCAGCGCGCACACCGGCGCAACCTGGGCCGAGTATGCTGTTGCCGACCTTGACAGACTGGCCTTGAAGCCCAAGAACTTGACTTGGGCCGAGGCAACGACTGTTCCCATGAGTAGCCTCACAGCATGGGAGGCTCTGTTTGACAAAGCTGGCCTCTCGGAGCCTGACTTTGATTCACCACCGCGAACAGCACCATCGCGATCCGTCTTGGTGACGGGGGCCTCCGGAGCCGTCGGTAGCTATGTCGTCCAGCTTGCAGCCGCCGCAGGCCTAAAGGTGGTGGCCGCATCGAGTTCAACAGAACGGAACAGGGAGTTTCTGCTGTCATTAGGCGCAAGCGAAACTATCGAATATTCATGCATGGAATCACTTCCGCCAATAGACCTCATCATCGACACCGTTGGCGGCGAGCCATTGTCAAAGGTGTGGTCCATTGTGACAGACGATGGCACTCTCATCTCGGTCGACTCGAGCAGTTTTGCATTCGCGCAGAGCCCGCCACCTGGGAAGGAACATGTCAAGGCTCTTTTCTTCATAGTTGACCCGCTGGGGAGCAGGCTTGCCAAGGTGTCCAAAGCGCTGGAACTTGGTATACTGCGCCCGTTTCTGGCTCATACATTTCCCTTGGCAGAGGCAAGGCAAGCGTACGAAGTGGCAAGCAGGAGAATGGATCACAGGGGCAAAGTGGTTCTCATCATCTAAACAATAAAGAAAAATCATTCCCATGTAAGGTTATCATTCAAGTCATTCTATTATATCTCCACGCAGCACAGCTCGCCAATATCACGGTCCTCGCTGTTTTAAAATAAATAAACCACGATGTACTCTTCATTTCCAACACCACTTTTTTATTCGATCATGCCACACTCCAAAGCGTCATCATTCCAGTGTATTACCTCCATCAAGCCACCTGAATCAACAGTGTGTGGGTATCCAATAAACAATCGCAATGCCAAATCCCAAGTCATACGGCCTTCAGCCAGTTGTCGGCTCACATAAGAGCCACTTTTGGTGTGGTGGTCAGCTCTGTAACTCAAGACGACGGCTAACGGACGACTTACTAGCTCTAGCCTCCCAGTTCTTAGTAGGCTCCCGCTTATGCATCTGGGATGGGTCCTGTGATCCTTCAAGCTTCCTCTTGATCTTAGTCTTGAGGCTTAGCTTTGGAGAATTCACGCCTGTCTTGTGTTAGAAATACCGTGTCAAGCCAGGTTATAACCAAAAGGAGCACAAGACATGCCTTGCTTTCCTGAATTAAAAACATTTGTAGAATCAACCAGCGTGGATTCGGATACGTTGGACGTTAAATAAGCATCTGAGCCGAGGGTGGTATTTGACTGAGACATTGCAGCAGGGATATGTATGTGTGAAAATGGCTTCGGTTTTAATAGAATCAAGATAAGATATCGCTCATTTCGAAGCTGCACTCTTTACCGGGGATGTCCATGATTTAAATAGACGTCTTGAAGCCTAGCTTGCAAGCCGGCTTGCATTCGCATTTTTTGCGTGCGCTCGGATTGAATCTCACTGTTGGCCGATTGACTCACTACGCCCTAAACACGACGAAATTCGATGGGTCAGCTTTGCATGCGGTCTACCAAATATGGTATAACGCCTTGAGCGTGGTGGGGGAGGTTCGTAGTAATGGGTGGAAGCCGATCGCGCCGAAGCCGAGCTCCACTATACAGGATTGACCCAAATCCTAGCGGTGGTGGCTGACATTTCAAGCCGAGGCCGAAGCCGATGTATAAACCACCCTTCATTTTCCCTTCCATCAGCCATTTGTCAGCCCAGTTCAAGCCCGCCAACTCGACGCATCTTTGCACATGGCACCTGGAACGCCAATTCTCCGCCGCCTGAACGGGCGCCCCCAGGCATGCGACCAATGCCGGGCCCGAAAAGTGGCTTGTGATCACAGTCAGCCCACCTGCACGCGGTGTCGAAAGAGACGGCAGGCCTGCGTGTATACAGTCACTCCGAGGCCGAGACCAAGCCGCACTCCGAGACCTGCGGCCCGGCTCACTCAAAGCACGAATCCCCCACCGACGCCCTTGTGCTATGGATATCTCGGCTTCACTAGTCACAGCGCCGTGTTTGAAGAAACTCGGAGTAGCTTGTCCCTTGTCCGCCCGACAATTGGCCTGGATGCTGCCAGTCCGACATGCGAGGTTCAGCCTTGGACTGCCCCAGATCGTAGGGAGTTGACTCCGCCGCTCAAGGAAATGAGCAGGTTTGTACTGCGCAAGTTTCCGAGCTCAGCAGAATTCTTGGACTTCAAGCGCGTCCCGTGTCGCCCCGACTACTGGGCATTTTTGGCGGCGAAGCGAATCGTTCGGGAGTTCCAGGATGCCTTTGGCTCGTGCTTAGATGATGATATAAGATTGGACGCCGTTGCTCAATCCATCTCTGCCAACACAGCCCGACCCTTCCGAGAGGAGAATGTCGATACAGGGGAATGGAGCGATCAGTTTTCTGCATCATCCCTCCGATGGGAATCCATAGGGCTAGTTTGGACGTTTTGGCCAGCCGGAACTGTGCAAGATGTCAGCGCGGCTCTCGGCTACTGCATTGACTTGGCCTTACACTACACGCCTAGCAATGATCTCATCCTATTCATCAGTTTTCGAAAGTCCGCTGTAGATTCCATTGCCACAGGAGACGCTAGTAAGTTGAAGATACAAAGTTTGAGCTTGGCTGACAACATAGGTCTTGAATGCTGGAAGTGTCACGGTGAGACAGTATCCATGATGACTTTTCTAGGGCTACATGCCGA
The DNA here is from genome assembly GCA_013406985.1 of Calonectria crousiana. Taxonomy (NCBI): domain Eukaryota; kingdom Fungi; phylum Ascomycota; class Sordariomycetes; order Hypocreales; family Nectriaceae; genus Calonectria; species Calonectria crousiana. The sequence continues at coordinate 94,531 of VTGD01000110.1, read as the reverse complement.
AGCCGACAACAAGCAATACCGTCCTACCATTATATCGGAGAACCGAAGGCGCGTTTTCGCTCAAGTTTTCATGATTGACAAAGTCATGGTGTCTTTTACTGGTCGGCCACCATTGATCAACGGCCGCTACTGTTCGACGCCTTTACCGCTGGATCTTCGGGATGAGGATTTGCTTGCCGATGAAGACACGTTGGCACAGGCTGTTCGTTCACTAGACGAACATGGCTGGAACAAGGATGGCGTTTTGTCCCCAGCAACATTACTGCGCGCACGCACAATGATTGCCTTTATCAGGGAAGAACTGCTTGAGATTGCGCTAGGAACGAGAGACCACAGCACTCTGGATCGATTACAGTATGGCTTCCAGATGAAGCATGTTTATGGATTTGAACTAATCAATGCAGTGATATTAAAGCCCGTCAGATCAGCACAATGTCTCGGTTTCCGGCCAGCCTTGAGTATCGACGTGAAGATTTGAACGACCCCAGCGCCGATCTAGAGCGGCTCTGCAGCACCCTGCTGCTGAAACTAGAGCACTTGCAAAACCTGTTCTTTGTTGAGAGACTGATGCTTCGATTTGGTAACCGAGATGACGGGAACCTCTTGGTTACAAGTTTCGAGATGGTATCACTAACATTGACCATCTGGACACACCAAGATCGATTTGCCGGCATACGTCGTGATTTTGAATGGCTAGTACGTTCAGGAATCGCCTCCATTTTTATGTGTCCTTTTTCTAACCCTGTCTGCAGTTGATGGGATACGCTGCTCCGGGAGGCGGAATCCTGTGTCTGGAATTATTGAGACCAACGTTCGATGGTACGCACCCAGACTGTCCCAAACTGACTCGCTCGAGAATAGTCCAAGAACTCAGTATTCTTGTCGGCTTTCTCGGGTGGGTTAAACCGTCGGCACCAAATGCAAACCTTTGCGCCGACTGCAAGGCTGTCATCCAAGGCGTTCTTGACCACAGCCTGAACAGTACTTCAAATGGGCAGGACCTCAATGCGCTCGACTGGGAGAGATTGCAGCTCGACTTTAATTTTAACTTGCTCGATACCTTTGACTGGATGTGTCCGGAATAGTTACAACTCTTCCAAAAACTTTTCGATGGCGGCGTTTGTCTCGGCATGTTGCTCGATATGTACCCAATGACCAGCGTCTACCGTCGCCGTTTGCAGGGCTGGTGTCCAGGAAGCTAACATTTGGATTTGCTGTGTTGCGGATGCCTCAGGCTCTCGAGGGACTATTAACAAAGCAGGCTGCGATACTTGAGCCTTCTCATAGCCAACCTCATCTGGAGCAAACAGATTATCCATCCACATTCGATACCACCGAATCACTCCCTTGTAGCCGTCTGGTACTCCAAACGCTTCGAGATGTCTTCTTTGCAACTCTTCCGTGTACCATGGTCCGATTGGAACTCTCATGTCATCCGTAATAAACTGTTCCATTTTACCTAATGGGTGAAACCACTCGTTCCAGGCATGGTGGTCGCGGCAAAACATCAGGCTCATCGCAGCTTCAGCATGCTGTTCCAAAAGAGATTGCGCAGAGTCCGTGCTCAGCCACGGAATATATCCAAGGAGCTCGAATCCTAGCACATTCTTGGTCATTTGGTTAATCATGTTGACATCGAAAGGCGTGCCTGGCCTGGGTGGTCCAACAGTAAGAAATACCAGCCCCGTCCATCGGGAAGGATGGTAAGCTGTTAGGCGCGAGAGCAACGTTGCCCCGAAGTCGTGGCCGATGCCGACGACTCGCGGCAATTCTAGGTGATCCAGCAACTCGATGACCTCGTCAGCCATTGGCTTTAGCCGATACTTGCGGACATCTGTAGGCTTGCTGGTATTGCCGTAGCCTAGGAGGTCCAAAGCCAATATTCCATACCCTCGCGATGAGAAGTGACGAATCTGATGGAGCCAGTCTTGCAATGTGGATGGGAAGCCATGCAGGAGCACAAGCGATGTTTTTCCACCGAGGGCGGCAATGTAGATATAGGAATATTTGTTACCGCTTCGGGCAACAAAGTGTGTTGAAGTAGATGCCATTTTTGAAGGGCACGTCCAGGACAGGGCGTGGCCGAATTGATATACGCATTGCGGATACTTTTCGGCCACATTACAGTGGGTGACGGACGCTAAACACCACCAACTACCACAGTGCACTATTACGAAAAGCGGGGAGCAAAGCATCATACCCCATAAAAATAAGGACAGGAGCACGCGGTCAAAGAAATAAATGGCACAAAAGTGACATTGGCGATCAACAGACTAAATAAGAGGACCATATACATACGACTCGTATCACTTTTTCTGTCCGATTATTTCTGTCACTACCTCTTGGTGCGCCACTTTTTTCTTACCACGTGAGCAAAGAGCTAGCCTCCACTGCGACGCATGGCTTCTATTTAACACATTTTTGGTGCCTCTAAGGAAGCCCATAGCCAAATATGCTTCATACCCCAAATTGCAATTTTTTTTTAATGCTTGGTTCACCACCTTAGTAAAGCCAGATTATAATTATACAAGTGGCTCCTGCCAATTATACTTAATACAGTGGGAGTAGGTTTATACAGTGCTGATTACTACGGCCTGCAGTTGCAGCAGCCCATAGCAACACGCCAATAATGTTTGCGGCCAGCAGCAAATACTGCCTAAAGCAAGCTTCGGCTGCAGTCGGCAGTTACTGCTATTACCCAGTGCAAATTCTTATCACTAATACTACATAGATGTGCGGTCAGTAAAAGGCTTTTATTTTAGTTGTGGAACATATTCAGCTGTGAACTTGCGCAGCTTCTCTTGTCGGAGCACTTTTGGTCCTCCTTCCAGCTCTCCAATCAGCCATTTTTGCACCGCCACGAATGTGGACATTATGGCTCTTGGCATAAGGTATTTACAAGAACACTTTTTTCCACATAGCGGAAATTGATTTCATTTTAGTGAAACACAGCCAAGATTACAATGGGGTTTTCTCAACTAGTGTCGTTTATGTACTTGTCATAAACCTCCCCGTAAAACTTTCGCCCGTTCTCCCTGTGACTACGGATCTTGGTCCTCAGCTGAGCCTCGCCCCAGGTCTCGTATTTACCAGTGAGAAATGGTGAATCAATCGCGCCCCCTTCACCGGACTCGATTCCAAGATGGAATGCGGCAAAGTGATCTTCGAGGTGGTCCAAGGCCTCACGCATTGTCAGGTTCCGACGAACACCTTGAAAGAACGGAATACTAAATCTTTCCCTTGAACTGGAGAGAACACGGTGAGTCGTGGCTTTGCACACACCGTGAGTCACCACTTCAAAGGCTTGTCCAATATTTACGACAAACGTCCCAGGAATGGCCGGTACATCGATCCAGTCACCCGCCTTGTTGAGCGCCTGCAGGCCACTGGCTTCGGGGGAGGCTTGGAGCAGAAACGTCCACCATCCAGACGAGTCCTTGTGAGGCCCAACACCCTGGCTGCCATCTTCCGATGCCGGGTAGCGCAGTAGTTTAAGCCTATGCTGATCCGACAAATACGGCAGAAATGCATCTTCGGGGAGCAACAAGGCACTTGCTACCAGTCGCAGAAACCTGTCGCCTAATTGAGTCAACTCGTCGATATATCGTTGAGTAATAGGTCTGAGCTCCGGTATTTCGGCAGGCCACTGTTCTATTAGATGTCGTTCTGCAACTAACATGATTGCGTACCTGGTTTGGCCCACGGAGCCCTTCGTACAATGGACCATCCAAAACCTCCAGCTCAGTCGCAAACTCCACCTGCTCTCTCTGATCCGCGCGGCCAGCTGTGGTTTCTGTCCCAACTGAACTGTACCCCAAAAAATGCGGCGAATTTTCCAGGGCAATCTTGGATTTTTCTGCGTCCGTGAGAGAAAATAGCGCTGGGAGGGCGTTGACTAAGTCCGCGATAGCGCCCGAGGAGACGCCATGGTTTGATACGTATAAGAAGCCAATATCAGTCAACGCAGTCTTCAAATCAGTTAGAAGTTTGGGTCGGGTTTCTTCATCATTTCCCAATGATAAATCGATGACTGGAATCTCTGAAAAATCGCGGGATGTCATGTTAAGGCTGGTGGCAAGTCTGAGCACGCAATTGCGAGGTGGGGAAGTTAAACATCGGCACAGCCAACCGATGGATGCGTCATATTGTCACAACTGCCTCGCATCGCATCATTGGGATTTCGCATCGCCCATTTTTTTTATCCTCGGGAAGCGAGCAGCCAACGACACCCAGGCCCCGAATCAGGGTACGAGAAACTTTTTTATCCACTTCGAGTGTGCAGCACCCGCATGCAACAGGAACTGGAGGACCTTGCAACATAAGAGAGCAGCCGCTGGGGGTTAGATCAAGAAGCAAGTACAACAGTTATATTCGTCAAGTTTCTTTCGCATGATAAGGCACGAGTGACTTCACAAAATGAAAACAGTCCTATGTCAAAGGATTTTTACATCAACAAGGGTCATTTCGAATGAACTCAGTCTCAAAGGTGGTCTTCATTTACACCCCCTCAGCCATGTCCGGCGGGGAGAAACTATAAATACATGAGAAAGAAAGAAAGCTCCTCCGTTTGGGTTTTCAATGCTAGCTGCTGGGTTACAATGGTACCCAGCTTAGTCCATCTTTATCGTCAAAGACAGTCACCGAACGTGAATGGATACAGTTCGCTTTGGCTCGTTCGATACGCCCAGCATGGTTTGTATTTAGTAAGCAGTCTCGCCCATGCTAAACTTGAGGTTAGATCATGTTTGCAATTTAATCTCGGAGCCAAAACTTACTAGTTACCAGGTGTCTGGTAGCGGGCGACAACGTAAACTTCACCGTTGCTTCCCGTAGCCATGGCCATTCCGACCTTGGTTGTGGACTTCCAAACAACTTGGGCTATTCTAAGGTTAGTCTTCATTTCAGAACCAATAGAAGGAGCAGCATTTCGTACTGTAATGACCAAAGCTCATGTAGTTGCTTTCAGTAATCTGCTCGCCATTGTAGAGGCTCTTCTCAGAGACAAAGGCGGCTACCGCGTTGGTGAAAGGAGTGTCGGTAGAGTACTGCATGTACAGGTTCTCGCCCTGGTCAGAGACACTGGAGTGCGTCAGGGAGCCAACAGAAACCAGATGAGTAGCCCATTCCTGGGCATTAGCAGCAAGGGTGGTGTCCCAAGTCAAGGGATCGGTGCCAACAGCGGCTCGGGCAGCGTTATGCGCAGCAAGGGCGGCAGACTCGTCCGAACTAAGGCCAGAGGAAGAGGACGAGGACGAGGCCGAGGCGGCGGGGGTCGACTCAGCAGCGGCAGGGGTAGAGTACGCCTGGGTCACCAGGGTAGTCGGGACTTCATAGGGAGTCTCTGCAATGGGAGTCTCTGCAATGGGTGTCTCGGCGATGGGAGTCTCGGCAATCTGGGTAAAAGTGGGAGCGCCAACGGTGACGACCTGAGTGTAGACCTTGTGATGACGCCCAGTCTGACCCCAACTGCCGTAACTTCCCCAAGCGGCGGCGTTGGCAACCAGCATAGAAACAGTGAAAGCGGAGAAATGCATTTTTAGTTGTTTGTCACCAGGACTGCGAGTTGGGGAAAAAATGAATGAATGAACGGTTCCTGCCGAAGAAATTGTTATGGTCTGTAAAGGAGTGATGAGACACAATGAGCTTAAAGAAACCAAGTTGGACTCGGGGGTCGTTTCGAGACATTCTTATATCTCAAAAATCTAGCCTGTAGCTAGAATGTGGGGAGTGGCTAGATTCCGTCGCTTGTCAATGGAAGCTTGTGGTGCCTATCCCGACTGTCTTGGCAACATCTTGATTAGACAACGGAGCGGCGTGTCTCATCCCATCTCATCTCCGGGTAAGCGCATTCAAGGGTAGCACATGAAGTCCCACCCCCAGCAAAGTCTTGAATATAGTACGGGGGCCTGTCGAGGCGTCAAGGAAAAAACCATCCCTGCCCGAATGGTACAGAGGCCAGATGCCATGCGCTCCACACCTACTCCATTATCATCCTTTCCAAACCGCAGCCCAAAAAGAGGTTTTTTTTTTTCATCCCAATATAAATAAATAGAAAGGGAGAGAAAATTAATTTGAATATGATTTGGGTCCGGAGCCAGCCCAGCCAGCGTGTTGCAATGGCATTCAGCTCGTTCGACGTTGTGTTCACAACATGGGACGCGTGGAAGGGCGCCATCGCTAAAGTAGCGGGGTTCTTTTAAGGCCTAGTGGCCCATATTCAGCCCCTGAGAACGAGATGTCTCTCTTGTCATTAGCGGGGGCGTTACCCGAGTCCCGGGGCGGCCCTGGCACTCTGAAACTTCGGATAAGCCCACCCGTTTCATCTTGACAAAAAGTTTTCGAAGACTGGACCGAACGAAATGGCAACCCCTCGCCGAGATTTTTAGTCGGGACGAAACGTCAAGCATGTGGGTCCGGCAGGAAGGAACCCTTCAGTTCGGGGTGTTTGCTGCCCTCTGACAGGAGGAAAAACTACGAGTTCAATAACTTAAAGGTTAAATGAGGTGGGCTCTGTCTGACTTAGAGCAATGCCAATGATTTTTTGACAGCTCATTGTCAAGGTCGAATCCTTCTGTTCACAAACGACATCCCAGTTCTGCCAATAGAATTGGTGTTTTTTTTTTCACTTTAAGCGAAATTGGAAAAACGGTCTGATTTTCAACCATGCGACTGACGCGTTCTCCGAAATTCCAAAATCCAAGAGACTCCACACCAGCTTTGTTATAAACAAAATAATAAATATAAGACCCATTACCTTTATATTGTATAGATCCAAACGAGGTTTCGTCATTTTTTTTTCATTATCATAAAGCACAAGTCCACACAGGTCAGCTCTCTTTACAGAACGTCATCGTGATTCAGGCCTACAGTGAGAATAAATGGGCAAGGCACAACAAAGGGAAATACATCTACACAGGCAAAAGAGTGAAGGTCTAAGAAAACAAAATAGAATGAACTCGGCGGTGAATTTGCACCTCTTCTGCAAGATTTTAGGGCCTGGCAGAAAGCTATGGCCGCATTGCGATCGGATTAGCTGTGAAGGATGAACCGGATAACCGGAAACAACTATTCGTTAATACATTAACTATCCCCCTCTTTCCGATTCAGAGGGCAGAGCCAGGAGCAACTTTGTTCATTCAAGTGCAACCCCCAAAAGAGCATATGGAATTTGGCCATGGTCTATCTCTCCTCAGACCGAAAATGGGTTAAATGCTCAGGTCATCGGGCGTCAAGACCGGAAACCTGGGTATCGCTTGGAAAAAACCGGAAGTGGAAATGCAGCGATAGCGTGCTTCATGATGCAAGGCGAGGCAATCATTCCCTGCACAATAATTGTTGAACCCACGAGGGCCAGTTCGAATAGGAAGGCTGCCTGCACTAGAAACCTCCGTCGGCCGTCGTAGCAATATTATGTATGGTACACGGGAAATGCCGGGTGAACGATTGATAGATAGGCCCTCTATGCTCAGAGATGAGGTGATCATCTTAATCTTCATCTGTACTGAAGGAATCTAACCTATTTATTTGAGGAAGACATCTTCTAGAAATATCTCTTACCCGACGAGTTTGCTTTCAGGCAAGTGGTTTGCTGTTGCAAGCTACATATTCCAAGCAAGGTGCATTGCAGGAGGCAAGCTGCATTGGACAGGCAAATTGCTTGTTGGAGAAAACTGGACTACAAACATTGAAGGGCAAAAAAAACAAAGTGTTAGTATGAGTTTCACAACAAGTTTTGATGCAAAATTGCCCATACTAGTCAGCGCGTCAGGATGATCAGCTCCTAGCTTTGCTATGCGAGTCTTCATAACTTGCCCTTCTAACCTTTTTTTTCTCATTCTATCGGCTTTTATTTCTGTATGTCGATGTAAGACGTCATGAAGTTACTTATAAAGCATATTTTCCGCAGTTCTATGTATACCTTGTAAAATGCATACCACCCACTTTTTTGTAGAAGATTTGCCCATATCTCTTTAATATTATCATCGTTTGGACGATGATTGGCTGCTTCTTCACCATATAAAAACAGGACATTACAATCATCCCATATTTTATATTCCCCACTTGGAAACCATTTGTTCATCAAAACAATACACCTATTTTTGTACATCTCACAACAACTGGGTTCTAGCCACCTTTTTGTAGATAGTTATACCAACCCATACATTTCAAGTATATTCCCTTCGGTAATTGTAGTTAGGGGAAAGACCATCAAAGCTTTTATATCCTCTTCGAACTCATAATCTACATCATGATCATTTTCAGAATCTAAGTCTGCTTTGAATCCAATTTTGGTCAATATCATCTATTCGTTCTTTCGATGTGAAGGGCTGGTCCTGGGTTTGTTCAACCTGAAGGGTGCTCTGTATTGGTCTATCTAAAGCTAGAGAGGAAAGAAGGAAAGGGAGCCAGAAGGGCTGCCCTTCTGGCTTTATATCTAGGCTTCCATAACCTTGATGGGCTCTAGCTACCCTGGTAGCTGGAGAAGGGTTTTACTCTCAGCCAACCTTGATGGATACGGCACAGCCGTATCCCCAACCAGGCCTAAGCCTGTGACATTCGATGACTTCAAGGGCCATTCTAGTATTCCTTTTCAATTCAATAATCTCATAAGCAAGATTATATCTACTACAGAATATCTCTTAGAGCTAATATAAAAGAATAATATTTACCATATTATAAGGACGGCATTTGATGCTCCTCTATCTCGTCGGAGATCCCCGGTATCATGATCTAGAAGCTTGATTCTCTTTTTCTCGCTTTCTGTGAATCCAGCCAGATATTTATTTATTGTGATTTGTGGTGACTTAACACCTGATACATGAAGTGGGGAGATGGGCCCTATCCGCTACACCAAAAGGTCTACCTTCTGAGTAACACAGGATATCAGGGTCAATATAGCACATATCTGTATCATGAACCTACTTGTAAATAAGAAGCAGCAGCTTGACTACTGGGAAGTGGGATATATTCACGTGTTGGCAAAAGATTCGCGGCTATGCTAGCTGTTGAAACCTCAACTAATATGTTCTCCAGGAGCTTCAGCGCGTCTTTCTCAACCATTGCACCAACTTTAATAATAACCGGATGGCCGTCAGTTAGTTTATGAGCCAGGTCCTGATTTCGCGTCGTAATCAGGATTGATCCGTTTTGACTTTGTGGTAGATATGATGTTAATGACCGTCCATCTCGGCTATCTCTACTGAACAACACATCGGACTCGTCAGTACTGGTCAGCATAATACGCCGCCTCATCATACGTGTGCATACTATCAACACGTAATTATTATTCTCGTGGTTTGATAGACAGGATTTTCTCAAGTCGGAGATTGGCTAAGTACAATGCCGGCACATCTGAAAGTGTGCGAGAATACATTACACATATTATTATTCGCACTGTGTCACCACAATTCTGGGTGTGGTCCGTGCTGCAAAACTCTTAACAGTTGAATAATGGCGACTTATTTCCGGGCTCTACAGTACAATTCGCCGTGTCAATTACTCACAAACCACCGGCATCGGCTCCAAGGAGGGATACCTTGACAAATTTGGCCCATTGCCAATGACGCCATGTGCCTGGGCATGGCGCAACAAACACCCAAGCACATCTTCTAAGCCCCAGCACGTAAATCACGACATAGCAACTGGGAATGCAATTGATACAATATCCCACATTTCTCCCACATTACCATCTTTTCACAAAGCCGCTTAGGCGCAAACAGAAGCAAGTTATCACAGAGCTTAATCGTCGCTACCCCGCAGACCCAAATACGAGATGAATGCTCTCAATCACGTAATTTCGGCACAGTTTCTCTGGATTTCCAGGTCAAACATACGTATAAAGGTCACTAAACTGGTATGTTTTGTTGTTTGACCAAGCGATTCACTCGTGCTTCCCTACCACACCTTCAAAATGGCCGGCCTTTCACTTTACGATACTACTGTTCACACTCTCGTCAATGGGCTACTTACCCTAGAGCACATTCTCAACCAAGCTGAGAAGTATGCCGAGGAGAAAAGCAAGGATGTGAACGAATTCGTTAGCGCTCGCCTCATTGAGGATCAGCTTCCTTTTGCCTTCCAAGTTCAAAATGCCTCCAAGGCGGCCCTTGTAGCAGCCAGTCGTTTGTCTGGCGCCGAGCCCGTCAACCTGGAAAACAATGAAAAGACATTTAAAGATTTGCACCAACGAGTACAAAAGACTCTGGATGTCATCAAGGCTCTCGACCGCACCGCTGTCGACGCTCGGGCAGGACAAGAGGTTGATCTGTGAGTTTCATCCATACAGCAGTGCTCTAGATACAAGACGTTAACGCGTGCAGGCTGATTCCGTGGGCCGGGGTAACTCACAAGGTTCCTGTCGAGCGAGCCGTCTTGACTCATAACTTTGGCAACTTTTACTTCCACATCACCACTGGCTACTCAATTCTGCGAGCCCAGGGTGTGCCTCTCGGAAAGAAGGATTTCCTTGTCAAATTCCTGGGCTTCGAGTAAAATCTGCTTTCGGGATATAAATATTAGCGACATGAATAGAACATGGTCTATTAAACCTGTCTCAGCCAACTCTCACTGAGCGAAAATGATGATTGGGGCGCAAGTGCTTGTTGCCTAGATTGATGATGAAAATAGTAATCGCCATCACTGGTAAAATCTGTCTCATACTTCATATTGTTTTCTTAAAGGCAGTGCGCAGTATAGACGTGCAATGTGCTTTTCCGGGTCGATTTTGTGAGAAGTGTTGGCAAGCGGCCCTACGCAGTCGACAGGGACTATGGGTATCGAACATTCAATCTATGTCACTTTCGGAACCCTGACGTTTCTCTTAAACTTCTCTTGTGGAGACTGCTCCTTGTTTCTTGGCTAGAATTAAAATAGAAATGTATATATAAACACATGTATATATATATTGAGGCCCTTCACGAGACGTGTTGGATTCAATTCAAATATTTGTCACATAATACATATAAATAAATTAGAATAGCCAAGACAGGAAAGTCTTATAGAACCAATCGAGGCGGCTCGGGGGCTTGGCCTCCTGGAGTGCAGCCTGGTGAGCCAGGAACTCGTTCTCCTCGCGATCAATAACATCCTTTCCAGTGTAAAAGTCGACTTCGTGGGGGGCGTGACCCTTGGTCTTCATCACGATCTTGTGGCCGAAGATCAGGGCAAGATAGATGGGGATGCCCAGGTATCCAGTGATGAAGGTCTTGTACTTCTCCTTTCCAAAGTTGCCACCGACGAAAACGTCATAGTTCTTGGTCAAGGCGACGATAATGCACACAACCAAGGCGAAGTAGGAGCCAATCTTACCCAAGGGAGCAACGTAAGGAAGAACCTCGTTGGGGATGTTCTGAGCCTCACGAGCTCGGCACCAGGCGATGTGGGTAACCAGAATGGAAATCCAGGTCAAGAGACCAAAGATAGTGGTCAGGTTGACAAAGTAGCCGAAAATGGTGGTTGAGTCATCCGAAACGTTCATGAAGGCCAGGCAAGCAAAAAGGGCGGAGAAGCCCAGAGCGTAAATGGGAACACCACGGTTATCGGTGCGTTTGAAGATGGCGGGTGCCTGGTTGTTGGATGCGAGTCCGTAGAGGGTACGGCTGGCGATGTATAGATCCGAGTTGGATGCAGAAAAGACAAAGACCAAGATACAGGCGTTGATGATATGGGGGAGGACCTTGACGCGAGCAAGATCGGCAGCAACGACGAAGGGCGAGGCGGAGGCTCCGGTCTGCTCCTTGGTGGCAAAGGCCAGCTTCTCGGAGTCGTACGGAACGAGCATTCCGACGAGAAGGACGGAGAGACAGTAGAAGAAGAGGATACGGTAGAAGGTGAGCTTGATGGCCTTGGGGATCGTCTTTCGGGGGTTCTGGGCCTCAGCGACGGTGACACCAACGAGCTCAGTTCCGAGGTAGGCAAAGGTAGCGTTGACCATGCAAGACCAGAAACCGAGGAACTTGCCTGCATCATCATCCCTAATGTAAGGCCTGAAGGCACTGGATTGGATGTGTTAGCCGGGTTGAGCGCAACGAGAAAGCTGGAGAGGAGGGGGGGGATTGAAGCTTACCCAGGGTTCTTCCAGTATCGGAAACCTTTTCGGTCATGGTCAGGACCACCACCGAGGGCAAGGACCAAGGAGAAAAGGATGATGCCGACAATGGCAATGACCTTGAACGAAGACAACCAGAACTCGAATTCACCAAAGAACTTGATACCGAAGTAATTGATGCAGACGATGATGATGAGGAAGATGGCAATGAAGACACCAGGGTTGACCTTGTCGCGGTCCACCCAGTACTGGATGACCAGGGATGCGGCGGTCAACTGGTTGGGGGTGACGATGATGTATTTGAACCAGTAAGTCCAGCCAAGAGCGAAACCGAGAGACGGGTCACAGAAGCGCGAGGCGTATCCAGTAAAACCAGCCGAGATGGGGAGCCAGGCGGCCATCTCGCCCAGGGCGGCCATGACGAGGAAGACGATGAAGCCGATAAAGGTGTAACAGATGAAGACGGAGCCGGGGCCAGCCTGGGCCAGAGCCTTGCCGGTGCCGATGATCAGACCGGTGCCGATGGCACCACCGATGGCAATCATGGTGATGTGGCGGGCCTTGAGACCACGGTGGAGCGAAGTCTCTTCGCTGGTCTCGAGACCGGCGATGTGGACGGAGTCGCCATCGTGGCCGTTGGCGCCCGGGTCGTAGCCCAGGTCCGTCTTTTCGACGTCGGAGGATGATTTGAGGCCGCTCATGGTGGTGAGTGCAGGCTCAGTTTGTCTCGCGCGCAGACTGGGAGGCAGTCGAGTCAAGGCGTCTTGAGAGGAAACGAGTGCGACGGGACAAGGTACAGCTGCAGCCCGGGGGCGGATCGACGAGGTTAATAAATGTTTCCTGCGCGGCGGCGGCGACCCGACAACGAACGAGTCCCTGCGAACCTAGAAGCCCAGATGGATGTCAGCCCCGGTCAGCCCTCCTCTCGGGCCTTTGGGTTTCGGTCGCGCTGCCAAGACGCAGCGTGAACCCGTCCCAGGCTCAAAAGGGCAGCAGGTTAGGACGAGGAGACGCCCGCTCGGGACACTCATCACGTAACAGTTGGGCGAAACCCTGCCATGGCGCAACGTCGTGGGGACGGTCGCCACTGATCAGCAGCAGGCAGACGAGCAAGCCTGGGTTGAGTTGGGTGCAACGGCAGCACGAGATGCAGATAGCGCCAGTGTTGGTTGGATCTTGGACCTTTTGGCCATCTGCCGTCAGCCACAGCGACGCCTCCCGAACCAATGCCGTGCGCGTCGAGCCTCATCAGCCGGGCACGGCCGAGGCGGACTGGGCCATGTGTGTCTGCCGATCAGCACAGAGGAAACAACCTTAGGCGAGAAGCATAGATGCTTCGTTTAGCCTACCCGGATGCCCATGCAGCAGCGCCAGGCGGCGTAAGCAACGGGATTTCTAGAATGCCGCCAAGACCTTCCTCCGCACTCTGATAAGCTTCTTGGGGTTCTCAGTGGGCTCCGGCCGGGGTGCAGCCCTTGGAAGCCCACCGCTATCTCTTGGTCTCGCAGCGCGCGTTGCCCCATGCGGAAGGTCATCACGTCTTCTCCTCACTGCACCCTTGTCTGCGCCGTGCCGTCTATCTGCCAGCGAGCCCGTGCGTATCTGCTGCCGCTCCAGGCCCTGCGGGGTGCTGGCACAGACCCAGACCCAACAGGATAACACGCGAGGGAACCCGTTTGATTACGGTACGCAATCATCAATCAATATTCTGTCTGTGTACCCCGCCGCCTTCCACGCCTGTCTGTGATGCCATCAACTATCAGCACCCTTGCCTTGTCTGCCTCGCCAACAGCGCGGCGCCAATTTCGACCGAGGCTTGCCTGCGCCCACGATGCTGATCCAGCGCCTCCCCGCTTGCGGCTGAACCGCCCGACAATTTCCTGCCCTACAGTTTCTCACAAGTCTTCCATCAATTGATTTCCCTCCCGCTGTGCTCCCCTTGGAACTTGTTTAATCGACAGACGCGTTCCTGCCTGGTAAGCTTTCGCTCCAATGCAGAGGACCCGCCCGGCCATGTGACCCTCTCCGGCAGCCTCGGCCTTCCCGCTAACCTGTTGGAGATGAATTCCCGTCTGTAATGTAGTTTAGCCGGTCGCGAACCCAACCAGCATGGCATTCAACCGACCTCTCTACGCTGCCATTGGTTCTGCTTGGCGGCCCGATTGTCTCCTTCTTTTCTTTTCCTGCTCGGCCCCGGTCCGTCATCCAACGGTTTTTTTTTTAATTTTTCAAATAAAATAAATAAAAAAAGCAAACATCCCACATTGTAATCGTCGCTTTCGCGTGAGAGTCCGGGTGCAACTAGTCCGGGATTGTCAGTGTCTCGCAGTCATGAACATGGGGTCCAAAGTATGCTTAACCTGGTCCATGCAGGTATATCCTTGTGCTTCCCAAAGGCTAGGACGAAAACCATCGCTCGTCTTGGGCCAGCTTGCACCAGAGCGCCAACCGCCTACTCCATTTACTCTAGCCTCTGCGTACGAGTCAATATCGGCTAGACTCTAGAACTTTTTGACATTCTTCTCATCTTCTCTCGCATCCATCTTTCCAACCACGCCGAGGGGTGTGATCCTTGGCAACCTGCGCAACCTTGCTGTCATGCGCAAGAAAGTTCTCGAGGTGATTAACTGCAGAGATCTTCGTTTTGCATTCTTCATGGCCTGGAAATCACCATAGGCGCGGTATTTATGACATACAGAAACTGGCTGACACTGTCATGAAGACTGGGGTGGGCTTGTCGTGGTGTTGATTAATGCTTGGCAGGACTGACCTCCATCCTGTTCACTCCAACTATACCCTTTTTTTTTTGTTTAATTCGTTCGCTCGTATTGGGCAGATGTACAAAAAAAATTTTTCTCCACGGTTATCTAAGCAGACTTGATTACCTTTGGTTTCATGTACTTCGTAAATGAGAGAGAAAAACCCAATCGTCTTATCTAATGTTTAACTTGTGGGTACGGAAATGTTTCACTTGGCCATGCTGATCTGTTGCACAAATAGCTTGACCAGATAAAACATAATTTTTTTTTAAATAGAGACCTCGGCTATCCCGGAGTGTAGATCTTTTATATTCTCTGTTTCATTTTGTATTTTGGTGTCGTTTGCCCGGCTGAGGTAAACCCCGCTTACGCCTTGGCTCCTTGGCGTTTTTTGCAACGCCTTCCTCATTTAACAGTGACGCTTGTATATGTGCTCACCCTGTTGAACTAACGCTGATTTTGTTACGTATAAAGGTGTTGTTGTCCAGCAAAGTAGAGTTGTCGCCAGCTTCTAGTTGCATATTTTAGCCCGTGATGAACGGACTTCAAAGCCGCAGGTGGGACCACCCCTGAGCGCATCTGGGGCGCGCATCTTGGCGTTGTGGTGGGCTTTTTCTGGGATGCGCACTTGATGTCTTTGGTTGGATATCAGTGAGGAGGGTGGGCATGCGTGAGAAGCTCGGCCAATGGCTGCGAGAGGAGTTGATTCGGTGGCAAGGGAAACATAAAATTCCTGATGGGCTTTGTCGCAAGGGTTTGGACCTTTGTCTTTTCCAATGACAGTCTAGACCTTCGTTCTTTTAGCATTCCTACCCCCCCTCAAAAAAAAAAAAAAAAAAAAAAAAAACTCGAAGAAATGATTAAAATTTTCTGGGTGAGGTTGATTCTCTTGGCATATGGCTCCTGCGCCGGTGTTACCTCTAGATTCGGATCTCCGGATGTACGTCACAAATAAGATCAACTCCATAACCCCACAAAGCGACACGAGTTATTATTGCTAAGAGAAATACTGCTTTCTGGGGTAAATGGCGCAACAGCCAAACTACCATGTGATAAAATACACAATGCTGACATGGTTCAGCCGATACAAATAATCTGAGTTACTAATATAGGATGTTTTCTTATCGCTGCACCTACAGCCAACATTGCGAAATCCATGCTGTAGTACATGATGCGACTTTTATTTTGTGTGCAAAACAAAATATATATGACTCATATCAGTATCAATAATGTGGAACAAAAAAAATGTGTCCGAAATGTCAGGGTTGCCACGAACCAACGTATACTGTTGGGTCATGTTCAATAAATGGGTGTTACAGCCTCACGCAGCCGCCACAGTTCACCAAGCAGCAACGAATCCAGTCCAGCTACATCCTTGTAATGTTCTGTAGGGTACTACGGTGGACTGTTGTATTTTTTCTTCATATACTGTTCTTCTTCAAGTTCAACTGCCCAATCACCTGACCTATTGCTCTGACATTGTGAACACGTTGAATGGACAAGTCTTCGACTCCGAGTTGTCGTTGTTACACGTCACTACCCGTGACCTCTTGCTCAGATCCAGAGGTTTTAAATCTAGACTGCAAACATAGCCTCATAGCTATCTTTGCAGATTAAGATTATCGCTATATATTTCTTCGTCGTTTTTTTCTCTATCATTTCGGAGGTGGCGCGGAGGAGGAAAGAATAAGCCTGACTTTTTCCTTGTATAGATAACTGCTATCTAATACAGCTGAATCTAGCCTGAGATGAGTTTTATTAAATCACAGTATTGGAAATTTGAAGAATGTCTATCTGAAGCACAAAAATACCGCCAAATTTCATCTACTACCAGCGATGTAGTCGCACTCAAAGAGGTTGTTATAAGTCAATGGATAAACTAGGCTAGTCTTACATATAACCACAACAATAATGATAATAATATCGAGAATATTGCTTACAAGGAGAACCTCTTCGCATCCATCTATGCAGGTGGTGTGTTCCCTGATCACCTTGATGTGTTCCACAATATCATTCACTTTGATGTCCCAGTTTGCGTATAACAGAAAATTTTAATCCGAATTCGAATTCCTTCAAAGGACTTTTTTATGTCTATCCCATGATCTCTATATCTAATTTATACAAGGTGCAGGTGTCCCAAGGAGGCGGGCTTTTATCCGTCAACCTTAGTTGGAAGCGGTTGCGCTGGGAGACATGCCAGCAGGAGGGGTTCCAGTCATGTTGCCAGAAGGAGCACCGCCGCCATTAGCACCGTTAGATGAGGCATGGCCACCGTTCTCATCGATCCATCCAGCAATGGAGTAGTAGTCGTCAGAAGTGTAGTCGACGGAGGCGTTGACGCCGATCTGGATCCAGGCAAACAGACCATCCTGGAGGTCATCGCCCAGGTAGACAAAGTGGGGGAAGGGGTCATAGGAATCGTCAGCCTGGATAATTGACCACATGTCATCGGCGTTGCTGGTAATGGCCTGGGTGTTGGTGCTGTAGGGAGCGAGTTCCTCAACAGCAGATCGCAGAGTCTCGGGCCAGAACAGCTGGCCAATGTGAGTGACGGGAGCATTCCAAACCGAGATGGTGCCGTTGGGCATAACGGTGGCGTTCATGTGAGCCAAAAGGTGGGTGTGTGTAGCACGACCATCATAGTGACCAGGGAAGATGGTCTCGAATGAGGCGACACCATCATGGTCCGTCAGCTGAATGCCTCGAAGATAGGTGCTGTTAAGACCATCGGCAGCATAGTTTCCCGAGGTGCTGATTCCTGAGTAGACACCAGTGGCGTTGCAGTTCCACAGATCCACGGCCACGGCAGGGATTGGGTTGCAGGTGGTAATATCAACGTACTGAACCTCAAGGAACAGAGGAACACCGTCGCAATACTCTTCTTCGATAACGTTTGAGCGCATATATTCGCCGACAACGTAGTACGGGCCGTCGGTAACCTCAGGGGCCAAAATGCAGCTGCTGTTGGCATCAAACACGGTCTCGAGGGGAGTGAACATGTTATAAGAGTCGGAAGCAGTCATGTTGTGGTTGACAGCCTCCCAGGCGACTAGGGCGTCCTGGTCACGACGGTACTTCTTGGATGCTGGGTTATCCTGTTAGTTCAAAGCGACTGAGTCCACCGTACAAGGGCCGAAGGAAACTCACGAGTCTTGATTCCGCGCTTCTCACGGAGTTCTTTGACCTTATCGGCACGGCGTTGGATAGCGCGGCTCTTCATCAGCTTGGCACTGTTACTAGACGAACAAGTGTTGAGAGAGCGACGTCCGACGGCAGCGGCATTGTCACGAGCAACAATCTCACGCTTCATGTGCTCGTGGCTATGGGTCTCGCCGGGGTGAGCAGCAGAGAGGGTTCCCAGCGCAAGGCCGGCGAGGAGGCTGGAGATGTGAACCATGGTTGCGTACTGGCGAGTTGACTGAGAACAATAGGCTGTTTAAAAGGGGCGAATCGTGGTTTGGAACTGTGTGAAGATGTGCCAGTGAGTGAAGAAGAAGATCAACCTGATCAAGCTGGATGTTATATACCTTGGGCACAATCTTCTTTCCTTGACCCTGGACCTTCACTTACACGCATTCCCTGAGCGTCCGTATCACGGACTCGTCACCAATCATGGCAACCGAGAACAATACGTCGCGTGGCGCCCTGCGATGTTTACTCAATCCGCTCAACCTCCGTACTGATCAGCACCGTTTCTTCCGCTTCCGGTTTCATCAAGTCGCATTCTCCTGGGTCAGTTACTGTCAACAAAAAGACTGCGGGTCCCCGGCGAGGGCGGCTGACGACGCCCTCCCACCTACTCTGTAACACGGCGATTACGACAACCACGGTTATTTTTTATTTTTTTTAGAGGAAGGGGGGCACCCTGCGGTAGTTAGCCTTACGAATACCGGCGGGGGACAAACTGACCAACCCCGTGCTTCATATTAGATCTGGCACTGGCTACGATTGGGGCGTCTCGTCGCGGCATTACCGGAAACCCACCGACAGGGCTAGCAGCGAGACCCGCAACCTGGCTGATCCGGGTATTGAGAGCACTCCCTCGAGCGCCGACTCGCTGTGCCATGTGCACGCAGGTCGCCGCTGCCTTTAGCAGCATGGGACAGCCATGTATTAAACCCTCGAGAAAGTCCAGAACTCGGCTTGCCCAGGGCTATGCCATGCTATCCTCAACAGGAGCACGGTGGTTACGTCGGGTTGCCGTGCTGCAGAGCAGTTGCGGGTAAAGTTTGGACCACAGCTTTTAAGCAACGGGATACACACATAGCCTTTTCATTGAAATGGGCAAGACTGCAACGTTGGTGGTGACGCATGGCTGAGCCGCACGTCTGCCATGCATCGCGTTCTGGAATATTCGCCGTCCCTTGCATGAGTGCCATTCCGCTCGGAACATTTTTCTCCTTCAGCCATCTCATAGTAGTATTCGCACGAACAAAACCATCTGCGGCTGCCGTACATTCACATCGCCGAGCACGGCCCATGACGCTTCTTTTGTATCAGACAAGGCACATTATGCTTAACATGTTCGTTCGAAATAAGCCAAGCCACAATCAGCTACGTACACAACCCAATTAACACCCCCTTGCATACCTACCTACCTGAAGGAACAAATCGCAGTTGACCATATGTCATACATGTCGCCAAGCCGGGTGGTCAAGGCCGTCGCAATATTAAGCCCAATGTTCGGGAGTGGCCGTGCTGTCCGTGGCCCCCCTCCATATCCGCGGATGACCCACCGCGCAATGGAGATGCGAGCATCCCCAAAGTTAATCAGCAAAATCCTGACGATTCACTTTTCTTGAACACGGCTTGGGAGGTGATCAACGCAAAACAAACGGGTGAAGCACAAGCATATTTTTTGAATGTGGCCCAGGGCTCGGCGGAGAAGGTGAAACTATGCGTGGCTCTGAAATTACAAAATCCTTCTATTCGATTCCACCAACGAGGCAGAGGGGATTGTGAGCAAATACGAAGATCATGCCCAGGCTAACTATTTTGTATCTGCGCCAAGCAATTGTCGAAATGAAAAATAGCTGGTGCGTATATCTCCGTCCCGCCAAAGACCCAAATTGACCGACGGCCATTTCGCCCCGCACGTCCGTGCCCAAGTCAACGACCCTAGCTCACTCCACCCCGCGAGTTTTCATGAAGTCGACCAGATCAAAGAAGCTTTTCTTGAACCTCCGCTCTTGCGTGGTCCGGTTGACCGTCTGTATCCCAAACGCCGCGTCATAAGACCCGAATTCCCAATTGTCCATAAAAGACCACGCATATGCACCCGTCACCTCAACCCCGTCAATCCAGATGGCCTTGAGAACCTCCGACATGAAGCTCAGGTAGTACAGGCTGCGCGGCGTGTCAAACAGCTTGTCGGGGAGATCTTTGTCCGCCTCGCCGAAAACGGGGAAGCCAAACTCGGTTATGGCAACGGGGGTCTTCCAGGTGTTGGCCAGGTAGTTCAAATAGCTGCGCAGATACGTCGGCGTGAGGTAGACGTACGACTCAGATCGGTAGCCGATGTTCCAGCCATAGACGTTTGTCGTGGTTTGGTTGACGCAATACGGCCGCAGCGCTGACGAGGAATTGCTAGCGCACTCTAGGATGCTATCTTTGTCGTCGCTGATCGGCGGCGCTATGACGGTCGCCGTGTAGGGGTCTATACCCAGGAAGTCGG
The DNA here is from genome assembly GCA_013406985.1 of Calonectria crousiana. NCBI lineage: Eukaryota > Fungi > Ascomycota > Sordariomycetes > Hypocreales > Nectriaceae > Calonectria > Calonectria crousiana. The sequence goes on along the minus strand of VTGD01000110.1, from coordinate 74,052 downwards.
CTGTGCCCCCAATGTATTCAAGATCCTTATTACTCAGAGGCACGTAGTCCGGAAACGTCCGTTTGAACGAATCGGGATAATCTTTGCCCAGGAAAATCGGATTGCAAAACGGTCCCAGTTGAATTGAATTGAAATGGTCGGCCGCGTACACATCAGCCTCGCTATTGGGGTTCCTGGGTACGCCAAAATTGTTGTTGAACTTGAGCGAGATTTTGCCCTTGCCGCCCACCTCTTCCTTGTACCAATGATAGACTCTTGCGTGAGCTTTGATGACATGGTCGATTGACTTGGCGTTGTAGGAATACAGAAGTGGTTCATTGAAAGTGAACCACACGGGAACGCGATCGGCATAGTGCGACATGACAACCTTGGCGTAGTTGACAAACGCGTCCTCAAAAGTCTCGTTCTGATACGCCCCATTGACGTACCCAATTTCGGGAGCGTCAGTAGCAGTGGTTAAATTGCTGCCGTAAAACACCAAAGGAGTGTCGAAATGGAGCAACGTCACCTCTGGGGTCATTCCTTTCTCCAGGATAAAGTTAATGACATCATTGTAATGGTCGATGCCCTCTTGGTTGACGGGGGTTCCGGGTAGGGCAAAGGGAAGTATTCTGGTCCATGCAATACTGAATGAGAAATGTTTGGCGCCCATTGCCGCGACACGTTCAATATCTTGCATGTACAGGTAGTAATGTTCATTTGTTACATAATCCTTAGGGCGGTCGTCTTTGATGAGGATATCCATGAGCGAGGGAGACTTCCCTTCATCAGCCGTTGCGCCTTCAACCTGGCTCGCCGAGCTCGACACGCCGAATGAGAAACCCTCTGGGAAGTTGTAGCAATCAGTCGGTCCAAAGTAATCTCTTGGGGGTAGAACTAACTCGTCACTGGGGATCGGGGTCGGAGATACAGTTGTACTATAGATTCCCTTGTCTGTAGTAAAATTTGGGGGGTTGGCATGTTCCCAGAGAGCAGTCCAGGAAGCTTGGCCGTATGGATCATTCGTGTCTGTGGCCTTGTTTGTCGCATTGGGATCCCATTTACCCCAGGTTGTGTAAGACAGAGAGGGAACCAGAGAAGCCAATGATTCGGGGGGCGCGGCATATGTGGTGGTTGTTGTAGGGGCCGGCACCGAAGTAGCATATCGGACAGTGTCAGTCATGGTATAACTGAACGACGTAAAGCGATATTCAGGCTCCCCTGTCGTTGCGGGCTTGCATTCGCGGCGAGTCGCGCCCTCCACCTCAATGTAGAATTGCTGGCCTAAAGCCAGCGAGGCCAGCAATAGTGAACCAAGAATTGAGGCCATAGTGGGCGCAGTCTAGAGTTTGCTTGTCAACTCCATAACGATTTTCCATTCACTCGTTATATAGCCAACTCTCTTCCCACACGTATCGGACCGACTCAACGCTTGTGACCATATGCAGGGATCAAAGTTCAGTAAAAAGCAGGTTCCCCATCCCGCGCGATTCTCTTTTGGCCCATGATCATTCAGTGTGTGGGGTCTTCCCCGGATACTATGTGCGGGGGTGATCCGAGATGCGGAGACGAATATTGCAGCTCGGCGTCCATTATGAAGTGACATCCAACCTTGCGGTTGAAATGACGGCAAATTTCTCGACTGCTTCGGCAACTGGCGGGAAGCCGGGCCTCGGAACGGCCCAGATGCAGCAGAATTGGCAAGCTGCTATTTAGCAACAAATGAGCGAATATGACCAATTGTATGAAAGGCGGCGGGCAGCAAACACCAAAACTTAGCCTTTGAAATACACCCAATTTTTTTTATAAATAGTGCTATACACTAATGTACATGCTGAAGATGAAAACGCAAATCCGTTACGCCAGATGGTTCCGGGTGACCTGGTCTCACGCCTAGCATGCCTCGGGAGAATGGAATTTGGGTCGTCTGTCCCAGACAGAACCTGATACCCTTTTCCGCAAATACCTTTGTTAGTTCTTTGATTTGGTTATCGGGAGGTGGCTCGTAAGGATCCACCGCCACCGTCCTCAAATCTGGGAACCGGAATAGTTTCTTGGCCATGCCCACCAAATCTCGATGCAGTTCCGGCCAGGCGAGGACCATACCTATATGCAAGACCCTCAAAGATGAAGGAATGCTTGACATGAATAACTCAGGTCCTACATCTCTTAGTGCCTCAAACTTTTGCTTGCGATCTTCTTGGTCGAACACTGGCCCATATAATAAAAGCTGCTCAACCTCAAGAATCTCTAGTCGTGGAAAGTCGGAAAAGCTCATATCGCCTCGTAAAGATCGATCCCACATCAGAAACCCCGACACCAATTCAATCACTTCTTCAGAGGTTCCTTGGGCATGTTCCCAGGTAGTGCTGGTATAACAAAGCCGTCGCAGCGTGTCGCGTGTCGAAATTAAATGATCATGCTGGAGTACAGTATACTTATCCATGTCACAGAAGTACTCGAGATCCTCTAGAACCGGGCTGCGATTAAGGATCTTGGCCAGATTGTCCGGGTCTAGACCATGCAGCGACAAGCTACGGAGGCTAGACAGTGCGGTGTTCCATGGTTCAGCACGGAATCGTTCACGATGGGGAATATCAGACCCGCAATCACAATCGCTGGCCGCTAGGACTTCAAGGTTTTGCGCCTTGACGAGAACATCCTGCATCTCTTGGATATGGCAGCACTCATCCGGGTTCTTGTCCTGTCCAGGAAGTACCAGGTACTTAAGGTGAGGTAAATAAAAAGGAGAGTCTCTCAAGTAATGGAGACCCTCCTGGGACGAACGGTATATAAGTAGCTGTTCAAGGAAAGGCGCCGCCATGATGGCCGCCTCCTGGAGCCATTTTGACTCGACATGATGGTAGGTCTGCAAAGGGCGAAACCCAGCTCGCTCACCGGCCTGCCGAAAGAGCGCCTGGGTTTCAGGAGGAACATCGCGAGCGCGAACGGTGCGCAGCGCAAAAAACGCAAGAGCGCGCACAAACTTCGCGAGATCGGGACGCTCCAGCAATGTGCGCAAAAAGAACTCGAGCGTTTCAATTTCTCGATTCCTGGCCACGGCGTCACCCCACCACCCAGGGCTAGACGGATCAGGTTGTATGCCCGTATGGTAGTAGTGGAAGAGAATGGGCTGGGCCTGGACGCTGAATCGGCGTGAGGTCCGGCTCAGGCGCGAAAGGGCTTGTTGGGCCTCGAGGGCAGTGGCGACAACGTCCGGAGCGAGGTCGACAACGTGGGCGAGGCGACAGTGCATGCACAGGTTGCGGCAGACAGCGGCGATGATCTCGACAGGCAGTTGGGCAAGCGATCGAGCCTGCGGGCGTGGCTTAGCTGGCGCTGGGGGGATCTCCATGACGGCGGCGGGGGTTGGCGAGTTTACTCTATGGAGCAAATCCCGGTCAGCCCCGGCGACGAGGTGCATGTTCGTCGAGCGAAAGACGAGGCGCAAAAGACTGGACGGCGACGAGACGGTCTCCGAGCCGGTGATTGGCCTCGGGTTGGGTGCCGCCGAGGGTCCTGAGCTTAGTCTTCGCAACGAACTGTGCTGTTGGGTGAGTGAGCGAATGAGTGAGTTGCTGGCGCAGAGACAGGCGTGGGCGCAGGGTTAGTCGCGTTTATCCGCGCTCGTCGCTCGTCATGTGCATCAGGTAAGCAAGTGACTGGCCGACGACACCAGCGAGAATGGCATCCTCGCGCATCTTTTGAGCGATGGGGATATGCGTGATGATGGCGCCCTAAGATACCGTCAGACGCAAATCCATTGCCAGTGAGGTTGATTCGTTCAAGCGGAGCGCAATTGACCTGGCCTTGTCAAGGATCGGCGCCGCCTAGTCCCCACTTCCCGAGGCGGAAGCTTACGGTTGCTCTGTTTTACGTTGGCGATGGCCACGTCGCATCGCGCCTTAATCCTTGGGATTTGGGTTCTCGGCTAGAAGGCAGAAACCCACTCTTTGATCGTCAGCTCCTATAGCCGTTCAAACCTTTTGCGCGGCTTTGTTCTGGCCCCCGTTTTAAAGAGTAACTGAAGTGAGAAGATCATGGCAACATGAATGCATTAGGCTACTAGCTAATATTCCGCGAGCATGCGAAGTTGTAATCGCATATTGTGCCCATTATTCTTGTCTCAAGTACCCCATATTCAACTCTAAACCCATCAATAGTCATAGCGATGCTGGACCCTCGCAGCTCAAGCCGAGGCGCCAGTTGTATCACGTGACTTCGTACTTGTTCGCGTTACCACTAACATCGTGATCGCGTAAAGCAGCGTTCCCTGTCCACTACCATCACCACGGTACCATGCCCGAATTCACAGGTAGGTCCTCATACCACTAGCTGATGCCGCCACATCCGAACCTAATAACAACAGAGGCCGATACAATCCGCATCCTTATCGCGACCGACAATCATGTGGGCTACGAGGAACGAGATGCTATTCGTAAGGATGACAGCTGGCAGACCTTTGACGAGATCATGAACCTCGCAAGGACTGAAGATGCAAGTGCTTAAGCTCCATGCCCCACGTCACAACTAACGTTTCTAGGTTGACATGGTTCTCCTCGCTGGCGATCTTTTCCACGACAATAAACCCTCCCGAAAGTCACTTTACCAAGTCATGCGCACCCTACGAAAGAACGTGCTTGGTATGAAACCTTGCCCCCTTGAGTTTTTGTCAGACGCAGCCTCGGTTTTCGACGGAGCTTTCCCCCACGTTAATTATGAGGACCCCGATATCAATGTTTCCATCCCCGTCTTTTCTATCCATGGAAACCATGACGATCCATCTGGTGATGGCAATTATTGCTCTCTTGACCTCCTCCAAGCCAGCGGGCTACTCAACTATTTTGGCCGAGTCCCAGAGGCAGACAATATCGAAGCTAAACCCGTTCTGCTACAAAAGGGGCTGACAAAATTGGCTCTTTACGGTCTGAGCAATGTGCGTGATGAACGCATGTTTAGGACATTCCGCGACCACAAAGTCAAATGGTTTCGGCCGGGAACCCAAATGGGCGACTGGTTCAATCTATTAGCTGTCCATCAAAACCACCACGCCCATACCGCAACTTCCTATCTTCCAGAAAATGTCCTCCCAGACTGGCTAGATGTGGTAGTGTGGGGGCATGAGCATGAGTGTCTCATTGATCCCACCCAAAACCCGGAGACTGGCTTCCATGTCATGCAGCCTGGTTCCTCAGTTGCTACTTCTCTGGTTCCTGGAGAGGCTGTCCAGAAGCATGTGGCTATAATGAGTGTCACAGGCAAGGACTTCAAGGTGGACAAATTTCCTCTCAAAACGGTTCGCCCGTTTGTGACGCGCGAATTGGTTCTCAGGCAAGACAAGCGATTCAAGGGCCTCGACAAAAAGAAAGATAATAGGCAAGAAGTGACTCGAAAGTTGATGGATGTTGTTGAGGAGATGATAGAGGAAGCCAATGCTGATTGGGCGGCCATTCAAACCGATGAAGAAGTTTTGGATGAACGCCCACTACCGCTAATTCGGCTCAAAGTTGAATATACAGCCACAGATGGTGGCCAGTTTGAATGCGAGAATCCTCAACGATTTTCCAATCGTTTCGTAGGCAAAGTTGCCAACACAAATGATGTCGTATACTTTTACCGTAAGAAGACATCACAACGTAAGTCAAACAACTATCCCTAGAGTGTTTGGCATCACTAACAGGCCCAGGCAAAACCACAGCTACAAGCCCGACGATAGCCCTGGATGCTCTAGCCGAAGGGGAAGACGGCGTCAAAGTCGAGTCGCTTGTGCAAGAATTCTTGTCGGCACAGTCATTGCGAGTGTTGCCCCAGGGTCCCTTTGGGGACGCTGTGACACAGTTTGTATCCAAGGATGATAAACATGCCATGGAGTTGTTTGTGTCCGAGCATCTTACGGGTCAGGTTCGGCAGATGTTGGGACTGGAATCAGATGATGAGGACCTGAATAGCGCCATGGAGATATATCGGACCAGGGTGGAACAGGAGCAAGCGAGTGGACAGCGGGCTGCGCCAGCCGAACGGAAGCGGATCCTAAAGCCCAAGCCTGACACATGGGACAGTGATTTCGATGGCAGTTGGGAAAACGAACCAGATGCGTGGACCTACGAGGACATTGATAAGGATGCACATGCGGAGGTTACATCCCCGGCTCCAAAAAGAGGGTCTCGTGCTAAGGCTGCCCCTAAAGCTGCCCCCAAGACAGCCTCAAAAAGAGCAACAACCAAACGTGGTTCCAAAGCCGTGGATATTGAGGAGGAGGAGGAAGATGTTGTCATGGATTCGGACGATGAGCCTGCACCTCTGCCACAGCCGAAGGGGCGAAAAGCACCCGCCAAAATAGTCAAGCCAGCCCCGAAAGCAGCACCGAGATCGACACGCACAACAACCAAAAGGCAAACAAAACTCGATTTCTCGTCAGCAAGCAAGGCTGTGGAAATCAGTGATGATGAGATATCGGATGATGATGCATTTGAACCGGCACCGAGACCAACCAGAAGGCGATGAAGAAAGGAAACAGGAAGAGTAGCGAATTGTAAGGAATGAATAACGAAAGGAGGACACATCCATCTCAAATAAGGGATTGCCCGCAAGCAACCAAGTCGCCAGTTGGTGGGATTTGAGGAGCAAAAAATGCATAATGGTGCCAACCTAATTAATGTCCCAAGCATGACAAGCAAACATACGACAAAACACAAGCATACGTAGAATCCCTGTTACAGCTCAGTGTTGAACCCCAGCCCCTTCTACCTTTGTGCAACACTTGAGTCATACTTCAGCTTGTGAATTTTATACGACAACGAGATAGTTAGGTCGGTTGATTAACAGTTATACCAACCATTCAATGATTATAACAGAGGTAATTCTCCACCGCATTTACTACCAATACTGATGCTAGCCCTAATAATTATAATTTCCAAACAAGAGATATTAAAGAAAGAAAGAAAAAAAGCCTGGGAAACAATATTTAATCAAATAGAATTAATTGGTGTTTTCTTTTTTGCTAAAAATGATAAAGCCTGCACATGGCCCTTTTTGCCAGGGCCCAATACAACCAAGTGTTGGGCTGACAATCATTGATGGCCGTAATGTAGAAAACTCCAGCTGTGAAAACCCCTGCGAAAGACTTGACCATTGTGGAGATGTTGCGTGCTTGCGTGACTCACAAGCCATCTCGGACCGCGGTGAGAGCGGACCGTCCCATCTCGGACCTCACTTATACAGCGCTCTGCTGATCACCCTTCTTAAATCAACCAAACAAACGGCTTTCCAGTGGAGGTGCGGGGTAGCTCGCAGCTGCCTCTTGGGTTAGATCGTGAAGTGAGGGTCTCCCACCAAGCAAATTGGCGCCGAGCCAGGGCCGTCATTAATAATTGACAACCTACGTACCTCATACGCGCCATATTGCTTATCTTTCGTTGCTCTCCCTCCTCCTCCTGTGCCACCTCGTGAGCCCACATTGTGCCTCGTCAGCCACCTCGTGAGCCCAAAATGTCGTCCACAATCCGTCTGGGAACCGCTTCCCCAGGCACCCAAGCCACTACTCCCGAGACCATCGCCCTCATTGACTCCATCGCCCGCCGAGCTGCCGCCACGAACATTGATATTCTGCTCCTGCCCGAGGCCTTCATTGGTGGGTATCCACGTGGCAGTTCATTTGGGTGTATCATCGGGGATCGCACGAAAGAGGGCCGCGAGGAGTTTGCAAAGTATTTTGATGCCGCCATTGACCTAGGCGACACTGTTGGCCCCGCGGGTGGTGGCGCGGGCCTCAAGTGGGTGAAGCGACAGCTCAGTGACGAGGAAACGGTGCGGGGAGATGGCTCGCGCGAAGAGCTGGAGCGGATTGCTCGTGATTCTGGTGTTTTTATTGTGACTGGATGCATTGAAAAGACTGGAGGGAGTCTATACTGCTCCGTCGTATATGTGTGTCCGAGAGATGGCATGATAGGAAAACGACGCAAGGTTCTTCCGGTATGTCTTATCGCCCTGTCTCAAGCACGCCATGCTGTGTAAACCAGTTTCAATCTAACCACCATTCAGACGGGTTCGGAGCGCCTCATCTGGGCCCAGGGAGCACCAAGCACTCTCCGCGCCGTGACGACGGTCATCCGTGGCGTCCGCATCAACCTCGCCGCCGCGATCTGCTGGGAAAATTATATGCCCCTCCTCCGCCAGACATTATATTCGCAGAATATCAATCTATACCTGGCACCGACTGCCGATAACCGCGACGCATGGTTGGGCTTGATGCGCACTGTTGGCGTTGAAGGACGCTGTTTCGTCATCAGCAGCAACATGGCAGTCCCCAAGAACGCAGTGAGCAAGACCCAGTCACCCGCAAGGGGGCGACGGGACTCGACCATCACCGAGGAGGGTTTTGAGATTGCGCTGCCCAGGTCCCCGCAGCGCACCCGCATTCGTCGCAGGTCGGTGTTTGATGAGGATGGCAACGAGATTGTCCTCAGCAAAGAGGTTGCCGACGATGAGGAAATCGTAGAAACTCAGACCAAGGCCCCCGCTACCCAAACTGAGTGGGTCTCCCGTGGCGGTTCCTCCATCGTCACACCTTATGGTGACGTCGTAGCTGGGCCACAGTGGGAGGACCCCGACGGCCTGATTTATGCAGATGTCGACTTTAGAGACTGCATTAGAGGCCGGCTGGATCTGGACGCAGCGGGAAGTTATTCACGCAACGATTCGTTCAAGCTTAGTGTTGAAGGTCTTGATTTAGATCCACTACCCTACTAATTTTGATCAGGAAATGAGGCTAGGTATACTAAAATACAACTATCGCTATCTTTGGGTATCGTATCCAACTTCATGATGCATTAATTCGTCTTCTCATCATGTGGCGGGCTTCGCCGCCATTTGTCTGCAGAGTCCAATACCTTTCGTTCAGCCTCGGCCTGCTTTCGTTGTCTTTCCAACGCTGCCTGTGCCAAGATTTCTCGCCGGCTCATGCCCTGGGTAGAATCATTTGCACCCCCAAGAACAAATTCCCCACCAGTCCAACCTCCGTGATCCTGGTGATCCTCCTCGTCTTCCTCAGCTTCTCCAGAAATAGTGTAGGCTGATGATTCGCCAACTGTGTGTCCTCCAGACTTCCAATCAGCAGCCTGGACTTCTCGCTCAATTTGATGGCACAGATCCCAAAAGTTACGGTCGTGGGGCCCATGAACGTTGTGTGCCAGTTCATGACAGAGCGTTTTGCGAATCGTCTTGTAGTCGCGGTATCCATCGTGAGCATCAGTACGCAGGCGCAGTTCAATAACTTCGCCCTTGTTGCGATTTAAGCCCAATATCCTCGAAGTGCCCTCGTGGGTTGTTTGCGTGTGTGAAAGAGGTTCCATCTCCGTGAGGAGAGATACTGTAAATTTATGTTTTCGCATGGCTGCTCTAATACCCGGGTCTTCCTTGAGCCGCATGAGCAGCGCTTGGCTTCGCTCAGGGTGAGGCAGGCCCTGCAGGGGCCGGACTTGCATAAATGTATACTGGGAGTCCTCTATTTTCCGTTTATGAGATCTAGCCTTGGGCCTGTGAGCCATGCGGGCTGCATTTCTCTTTGCCACCCTCTCAGCCATGTTCTGCACGGCTTGAACGTCAGCTGCTGGTGACCCCATCAAGGCCAGCGACTTTCCGACAAGTTCGTGCAGGGGCATATCAGGGTTTTTGAAGGGCGCCTTTAGGAGAGGGCATTTTGGGATAAGAATTTTTTGGTTGGAAACGGGTACATCAAGACTGGCCTCAATTTCGTTGGAGAGTTCGGTGATGGTAGCATCCTCATGAAACTGGAAGTTGTAATTGACCTTGCGGTGGGTGATGGATATAGTAAGCCAGGATTCCGAAGTGTCAGATTTTGATTCAACGTGGTCCGTCATATCGAGGAGTGATTTTGGTTTCGAATCCGGGGCGTGAGTATGGTCGAATCCGGGGAAGTGACGCAACATCTATATAACATCCTGCATGGGTTCGGGCATGTTCGGTATGCTTTGTAATACGTCACTGCCTAGGTCTGGCCTCAGCCACCCGCGTTTTGTCCGCTGCTGAGCAATACTTGGTGGGCATGCATGCAGTGCCTCTAGAAAATCGCGATAAGTCCGGTAGCGTACTTAGTTCCGAGACACGGGGTTTGCCACCTGCCAAAGCTTGATGATGCATGACATTCTGCATGCATCGATTTCGACGCGGGTTCCACGAACACATTGCATCGCATCACCTCACGCCACATTCCGCATGCCATCGCACCGCCACACCACTCCCAGTGCCAGCGCATCCTAATGACACGGTCCAATGAGCTTGCAATCGCGTGTGTCGTGTCCTTTTTCCAGGCCCAGGACCAGCTCCTTGCAACGTCAACCTAGCCTAGGCTCGACTCCAACTCTATCCCATCATCCCCCCTCCAATTGCAATCGCATCGACTCCATCAACTAACTTGGCGCTGATCACCTCTCGCCGCACTGCTCTTCCCCAAAGCCTAACTCCGAGAGCTTCGCTCACAACACCGCTATCATGCCCTTGAACGTCTTCCGCGTTGCTGGTGCGTGTGCTACCACATGCAAGCTCCAGCGCATTCGCTAACAAGGCCACAGCGGACTTCTCTCATCTGGGCAGCATCTTTATTCTGCTGCACAAGATGACACAGCTCAACGTGAGTCTCAAATCCACATCCCAAGCCTTTCGCTAATATAATCAGAGCTGTTCTGGCATCTCGTTCAAATCTCAGGCCCTCTACATGATGGTATACGTCACTCGGTATTTGGGTAAGATACTCAATGATGACAGCTCTTTTCTCGCGACCGCTGACCCTTCCAGACATTTTCTCCACCGATAGCATCTACAACTTCATCTTCAAGGTTATGTTCCTTGCATCGCAAGGATACATCATTTATCTCATGACAAACGCCTACAAACCTACGAACGATCCTAACGTCGACACCTTCCGAGTCCAGTACCTTCTTGCCGGTGCCGCCGTTCTCGGTTTCATATTCCCTTACAAGTACACCATCAAAGAAATTCTATGGGCTTTTTCCATCTGGCTCGAATCCGTCGCGATTCTCCCTCAGTTGTTCATGTTGCAGCGAACCGGCGAGGCTGAGACCATTACCACCCACTATCTCTTCGCCCTGGGAAGCTACCGGGCCTTGTATATTCCCAACTGGATCTACCGATACATGACGGAGCCTGCCGACAAGCACAAGCTTGACACCATTGCTATCGTCGCCGGTCTTATCCAGACGGTCCTCTACACAGACTTCTTCTACGTCTACTACACGAAAGTTCTCAAAGGCAAGAAGTTCAAGCTTCCAGTCTAGATGTCTTGGCTCATATGTGAAAAATGATGATGCAGCTGATTAAATTCAGCCACATTCAACTGGAACTGCATGGACGGCGTTGGGTCAGTGGACAAGGCGGTTATCAACGGCGCCGGGTTGTGGATTGATACGGCTCCATTTAGCAATGAGCTAAGGCGCGTGGACGAGCTTTCATGTGACAAAAGTTATTTTGACGGTTCGGTGAACCTCAAAACTAGGGATAGAATGCTATGAGATTTTTAATAGATGCTCCTTGATTTCTTCGTGTCCTCTTTTCCTTGCCAGCACTTTTTTTTTCTGATTTAAGTCTGATCGAATTGCCGATTCATGATTAATGGTTTAGCCTTTGTCACGTGACTTTAAGCGCGTCATCCCGACCGTCGCTTTCATTTCCTCACTTTCGTCAACCATTCATCAACCATCAAGATGGCGAGCGAGATACCCGAAAAGACGGAGCAGCCTCCCGCTGCCCCAAATGGCCCTTCAGATGCTGCTCCAACTGTGGCGCCAGTCCCGGAATCGCGCCTGCCCACGCGCAAAGATACTTCCCTGCGGGAGTTCCTAAACAAGATGGATGATTACGCTCCCATCGTCAGTTCAACTCCGTGATGGCGCATACATCATATTGACGTTACACAGATTCCTGATGCGGTTACAAACTACTACATGACCAAAGCTGGCCTTTCTCCCCCTCCCCAAACTGACCCTCGCCTGGCACGGTTGCTGGCCCTTGCCACCCAAAAATTCATCGCCGATATTGCGGCTGATGCCTATCAGTACAGCCGCATCCGCGCATCGTCAACTAATGCAAACAACCCGATGGGCTCCCTCGGCGCAGCCGCAGGTTTCCCGATCCCAGGCCAGCCGACCGGTCAACCAGGCAATAAGGACCAGGGCAAGGGAGGTCCACTAGGTATTCAGCGACCAGGCTACGGCGGCGGTGGTCAAGGAGGAAGCCAGAACAGGACGGTTCTCACAATGGAAGATTTGGGCATGGCAGTTGGAGAGTATGGAGTTAATGTCAAGAGAAGCGAGTTCTACCGCTGAGTGTATGGGTACGGCGTTAAGGCTTTGGCGTTCGGCATGTTACGTCGGTTATGGTCTCGTCACAATCACAGCCAATATAGATAAATGGACCTTTTTCGCATGTATTTGCAATTTCTGCGAATCGATTGGCATGGTTTGAGTGCTTGCTCCGCGATATTTGTTGGCTTAACATATATAATACAGGTTTTTTACATAATCTCAATCTACCTCTTATCCCAAATATTCGGCTTTCGTGTTCTACAATTTGTCAGTGAGTGGATTGACAAGGGATAATTTATTTTGGTTCGCTCACGGTGAGAACTCTCCGAGTTTGTGTCCAACCATGTCTTCGGTGATGATCACCTCATGGTAGTCCTTACCATTGTGCACCTCAAACTTAAGACCCACAAAGTTGGGAAGAATTGTCGCAGATCGGGCTTGGGTTCGGACGGGAGGGACCTTGTCGCCGGGGTTCTTGGGCCAGACAATGGGGAGACTGTTCAACATTAGATCTTGAGATTCAGGCCGCCTATTTTGAGGGATCTCACGGCACAAGGTGCGGGCCTAGGAGAGAAAGGGGTCAGTAGTGCAATTGACATACGGGGTTCAAATAAGCCGCTCACCTTTCCACACAGAGCGCTTGAGGAGTAACCGTGTTGGCTGCATTATGGTTGTTGTGGGCGCATGTCACAAATTTTGGATACGCTCATATGGCAGCACACTCATGGCGATACCTTGCTACGGTCCTACGGAACTTCGCACCAGTTTTTCCGTGTCACGTGATAATGATTTAGTGCTATCGATGAGGTCTCCCCCTCAATCCGCATGTCAACATTATGCTCTCAGAAAATTAGGTAGCTAACAGCGCGAGAATGAGCGTCTCCAGTTGGTGATGAAGTGGTCACATGCTTTTTTTTTCAATTCCCTCTAGTTCATTTGCCTCCCGGGTCCGTATCGTTTCCAGGCTGTACCTACCCACACGGATGATTCTGCTTACCTCCTCCGATCCACCAGTTGTAATCGTGGTGCAGAATATCAATATTGTTTATAAAATGTTCTACGGTGTGCTTTCCCTTCGTTGTCGTGTTGATTAGTCAGATCTTCAAAACACATGATTCTTGCCAACAGGAGGAGGATTGGCCTAGTGGAATGTGGCACCGTACGAGGTTCTATACGCAAGGCGTTCTAATTACATTATGGACAGCATTTCGTAATGTAAATGACATGTTTATGGCCGCGTATTCAGACAAACCGCTCTTTTTTTTCACATTGAGTGCCATTTTGCGCTTGTCTCTACTGTATGTCATTCACCACCATCCGAGCCCCCTTTCATCTCAGCTGCATCCCCAGCTGATACAGCTTGTGCTTAGGGCGCGTTCTCGTTTATTGGTTAGAGAGTTCGGTGCTGGATTTTGGCCGGCCAATCTACGCTATCTCCTCAACAACTGCTATTTTCGGCTGGATAGAAGCGCTATGAACGCAAACATTATTACATATTAATTAACCAATGCGTCCGACCACTATTGAGCTGTCATAGAACCGATTTTTATATTCCCTTGCTTATGAAACCATTGTCCCTAGGCCAATTGACGGATTCCCTCAGTCAAAGCTAATTTGAAGACCACACGGCAGCTGACTTTCACATCAAAGATACCCAGACTGTCTGAGATCCTAATACTACTATCAAATCGCTGTATACTCTGTTCTAGAAATAATTCATGCCTTACGGTACAGGTTTCCATGGTGTTGATTACGCGAGCGTCGTTGTCGTTGGGGTCGGGCCTCATTATCTCAACGGCAGGTCTGATGTGTTTGAGTTGAATTTGGTTTGCTCCCCTGCTTCTTGGTGGGCTAGCCACATGCCTAGCGTGAAATATCATTATGTCGTACAGCCCGTGTCAAATTGACACTTTGTCTAATAGGCGGGAAATGAAAATCATGATATGGAATAACGCTCACTAAATCACACACAAATTCGCATGGGCACAACTTATTGAAGAGACGCATTATTGTGCCCGATAGACATAAAATTGAGTTTTTTTTCTAGTCAGGGTTGGATTAGTTTTCATCACAATTAAACAAACTTTGCTAGACAAGCGACAAGTATAGGGTAGGAACATAGTGGGGCATCACGTGGGCTGAGACGACTCGCTCGCGATGGTAACGTACACCACTAGGGATTGTCCGACCAGGGTAATTTTCATCTCATCATTCTCTGCCGACCCAGGGTCGCTGTAATTTCGTAACCGCACATAATCGACTGCGTAATACTTTTTATTCCTGCTACCGGCACCTCGAGCCATCCGTACACGACCGATCCGACGACGCCACGCTTGAAGCCACCTTGCAGTTGCCGTGCTGCGAGCCTCCACATAAACCAAAGTAATCCTTTCGATGCCGAGCGCAACGGCGTCTGGAGCCGATACCGGTTCAGCTCGGTCTCGCGAGCATAACCAGGGGAACCAAGGGAGAGGATTCACGCCCGACCAGGAGGCTGCCGTTATTCGAATTCGAAAGTGTAAGGCCACTGCATTTTATGATATCCTGGGCCTTGAAGCGGTAAAAACATCATGTACGGATGGTGAAATTAAAAAGGCGTACCGAAAACAATCCCTCCTGACCCATCCGGACAAAAATGGCCATCAACATGCAGACGAGGCCTTCAAAATGGTCAGCCGCGCATTTGGAATTCTGGGCGATAAAGAGAAGCGCGAAAAATTCGACCGGCTCGGAACAGACCCCGATAGTCGATTTGAGTCTGCTCGTGCTCAATACCCCTTTAATAATGGATTTGGCCAACGGGCAGGAGGAGGCATGCCCCGTGGTGGTATGTGGGAGGAGGAGTTGACACCAGAGGAAATGTTCGCGCGCTTCTTTGGAGGACAGGGGTTCGGAGGAGGAGGTTTCGGAGGAGGACCATTTGGCGGTAAGATTCACCCTATCGACTTTGCGAGCAATCGCTTACAGAGAAGCCTTTGATACAGGGCCTCAGTTTGTCTTCAACTTGGGCGGAGGCCCCGGATTCCGAGTACATCAATTTGGTGGAGCCAGACCACGGACTCGACCACGGGATGCACAGCAAGGAGGCCGACAACAGGAAGGAAGTGCCCTCCAAACACTCCTCGGATTATTGCCAATTATCCTTTTCTTCTTCCTACCAATTGTAACCTCTATTTTCTCGGGCGAGAGTTCAACCTCATCGGCCCCTCGCATGGTGTATGACAACCCTCTACATCCCTACACGGAAGGCCGAACAACACCGAATCTAGGGGTCGAGTATTTTGTCAACCCTAACGATATTTCACAATTTACCGACGGTAAGCTGAATAAGTTGGATCGAACCGCCGAAGTGAACTTGGTGAGACGCCTCAAGAGCGAATGCGAAAACGAAGTCATGTACCGGCAGAGGCTTCGAGATGCCGCCCAAGGGTGGTTCTATCAGGACGAAGAAAAAATGGCTGTGGCGGAAACATACACTATGCCATCATGTGAAAGATTGCAAAACCTGGGAATTGGCCGATGAGGTCGGCGTGGATAGTGTCTTGTATGGATGATGGACGACCTGGAGTTGGCGTTGTGGCATTTTGAGGGAAGCGAGCTGGACAGCATACTTACTTCTATCAACTCCAGCTATAATATGATTGACTGTGTATCGCATCAAGTCTCGAAAGTACCTCTGCAGATGATTGCTGTTGGTGACACTGTAAGGGGCACTGGCCCACGTCATCTGTGGCGGTGCGTGGCTCGGAATTGGGTGGCGTGTTCCTCCCTGCTGCGCCGACGAAACAAACTTGGCACTTCTCCTTCACCTACATATATATACCGGGTGCCTAGAGTCATCCCCGCAGTCAATCCGACGTTGGGTTGCGCTTTATTTTTGTGCTCTACCTGGATGTTGTCATTGCGATTCGCGTCGCACAGCCACATGGATCCGCAGTGACGACACGGATGCGAACTGTACGAATGGGTGGGCTCTCCTTAAGCTTTACAACTTGCTGACCTGTGCGACGGAATGCAAAGTTGGATGCCTGCCATCCTTCTAAATCATAATACGACGCAAGAGGAAATTTGCGACCATTTGCGACGAGAAAAGGAGTGACAGAACGAATTCATGCCGTTATTTCCGTCGTTTCCACTCTGATAACCCCGCTCACGACCATCACTGCAAGGCCGTCATGACTAGTCCGAGACCCCTCCCCGACACCAAACCGAGCGAAGCACCAGAGCAGAAAGCCATGGCAAACAACCCATGGGCAGAAGACAAGGAAGGAAGGGATAACACTGCACGTCAAGGGGAGACTTTCACAACACCTGCTGCGTTGCGACCGGGCGGGGCGTTTGATAACCTTGAGAAGGAGGAGGAGCTGATCTGGCATGAAAGCGATGCGCCTAAGCCCGAAGATAAGAGTGAAACGAATCCATTCCTCAAAAAAAGAAACCAAGATGCCGCCGAGTCTCTTTCCAAGCTAAGCCTGGAGCCGACCAATCCGTGGTCGGGAGGCGAGTCGCAACCAGGCGCACCGCCTGCAGCTAACTGGGATGCTGAGCTCACAGCACCTTCAAAGACAATCGGACCGCCAGTGACAATGGATCCTTGGGGAAAACCTCTTACAACCAAAATGGAACCATCAACTGTACCGATATATATCCCCTCTCGAAGCGAGTCGCCGGGTTGGGACGTTGATCCTCTTGGGAGGAACAAGGCACTGTCGGTGACCTCGATGCCGAATGGGCTCCCAGAAGAATCTCATGTGTGGGATGAATTGGGCCCATTAGAAAAAGGAAAGGCCAAAGCTGAAGATTGGAACTTGATTGACGTGGATCCTGAATCTGACGTGCAGCCGAAACCGCCACTACCGCCAAGGCAGGATACTGATGTGCCAGCTTGGAAGCCCTCGTCTTCGCGACAACCAGTTGATGGGGCAGAGACATACCAAGTCAAGAATATTCAATGGCTCGACACAAACTCGCCCGATAACACTCGTACATCGCCCATTCTTGTTCAGAATGCCAATGGGCCATGCCCTTTGGTTGCTCTGGTAAATGCTCTGTCCTTGACAACACCTGCTGATACACCCGACACGGCCCTCGTCCAAGTTTTGCGGTCCAGAGAGCAGGTTAGCTTGAATTTGCTTCTCGATGCTGTGCTTGATGAACTCATGTCTCCGAGACGAACGAACTTTGAGGATGCATTGCCCGACGTGGCAGACTTGTATGCGTTTCTTCAGAGTTTACATACAGGAATGAATGTCAACCCACGTTTTATTCCAACCGATAAGATGATCAATGCCTATAAACGAACTTCACTCACTCACCTTCACCCGACTGAACGAGGAGACCTCATTCCCGGAACCTTTGAGAACACCACCGAAATGAGTTTATATGCTACCTTTTCGATTCCTTTAATTCATGGGTGGCTGCCTCCTAAGATGGAGCCCGCTTACGGAGCCTTGGAAAGACAGGCGGCCTCATACGAAGATGCGCAAAATCTTTTATTTAGGGAAGAGGAACTAGAAGAGAAGCTGTCAAATCCTGAAGTTGGACTTGGCGAATCAGAGCAACAGCTCTATCAGGATATCCTGATAATCAAAGACTTTTTAAGCACCTCAGCCACACAGCTTACTCAATGGGGAATTGAAGTTATCGGTAAAGCGATCCGCCCTGGCACCTTTGCGATCCTGTTTCGGAATGACCACTTCAGTACTCTGTATTGTCACCCCCAAACCATGCAGCTTTTGACATTGGTGACGGACGCTGGGTTTAAGAGCCATAAAGAAATTGTCTGGGAGACTCTATCTGATATCAATGGAGGGAGTACAGAGTATTTGTCTGGGAATTTTAGATTGGTTGGAAGCGGTGTTGCGCCCCGTGACGATGGCAATGGGTGGACGGATGTGCAAGGACGGGGCAAGGACCGCGAAGAGGAAGACACCATGAGCCCAAGCACTGAGCAAGAAGACCGTGACCTGGCACTTGCTCTGCAGCTCCAAGAAGAAGAAGATGAAAGGCATCGAGCAGCCGAGGCTCGGCGGCGCAGAGAGAGCATCTTGTCAGAGCAGTACATCGAGCAGCAAGGTAGACAACCTGAGCGAGGTGCGGCCGGGCGAGGACCGCCTGTTCCAGCACGAGGGGGACAGGGAGGAAGAGGCGGTCCGGAACTCGTTCCTGCACGAACCAGTTCGGTCGCTACGCCCCCTCAACCAGCCCAACAAGTGCGATCATTGATTCCACCTCAAGTGCAGGGTGTGACGAGACCCGTGCAGGAAGGAGAGGATGCCCCTCCCTCGTATGAACAAGCGGCACAAGACAGGGCGTATCAGCCCCCAGTTGGACACCCAAGCCATGCGAACAGTCCAACTGTTTCGAGGCAATCAACGGCACAAACTATGAATGCATCTATGGGGCAGCGACCGCTGGGACGGACAGGAGCCCGCCCTCCGGTAAGCCCCGGAGCTGTGCTTGGGAATGGAGGCTCATCTAAGGAGCGGGATTGTATTGTTATGTAATTATGAGTGAAGGACAAGTTCGATGCACCTCCAACCAGTGCCGTGTAGGATAATTAGAGCATGAGCGGTTTGATATACGTTGCAATTGATATATAGTAAGACTTTCGTGTGATTACAACCACTTTTTGAGGAGGGACATTTTCGTGAACGACACCCATAATATGATGTGCCGCCGACATCATTTTCGTTTGGCACATCCCGTTTGATTTCCGCGACCCATCCACATCTTCGCAATATTATTTCTCTCGCCTGCACAACCGAAGAGTCACACCCTCATAAAAAATAAAAAAAAGCCACGGCGTGCGCTAAATCCCAAAAGTTGATATCCAGGGTAAGCGCAACATCGCATGGGAAACTGAAGTATGGCCTACTGGACTCAACAAACTTAACTACATCGCTTTTAGGGTAGATTTGGTGCTTAAACGCGGGTTTTTTTTGTTGGTCAATCCGAAATGCCCCATCACATCATTGTATGGGTATCAAGCCTGGTGATATTATGGCATAATGTCCCGGTGCTGGGAATCTCTTTTCCAGGATTTGGTATGAACAAATTTTGCCATTGAACAAAGCTTTTGATTTACTCATTTTGCGTATCTGGAAATGTGTCGACCATCCATGACTGGCTGTGAAGACTTCTCCTTGATACTTTGATCAGGAGAAAGTTTTTGTGATACGACATCACACTCTGGTTGGAAATATCCATAATATAAAAAAATTGCTCGCAAAAGGAGCTGGGGGATAGAGCTTCAGGGAATTGCTTTGCGAGGAAGAACTTCCACCTTTTGTTCATGCTTCGTGGTGCTTATGACACAAATAATGTTCGTGTCGCGCTGCATACATACACAAAATACGCTGGTACCTGCTGTAAGGTACTTTACCCTTTTGCCAGTGTTATAGCGGTATTTTGTGTGTGACAGTTAGCGAATCAACGCCCAGATATGCATGTCAGCAGAACACACAATAGTTTTCCATGATGAGATCAATACCATGGCGCTGGAAACATGATGATAAATAAGCCTCCTATTTTACAACAGCGATTCTTTGCCATTTATAGTTCACTCTATTGAAGTTTTTCGAGGCCTAGGCTCTCGAACTGTCGCAAACTAGGTAGGCGGTGAAGGACGTCACAATTTCTTGTGTTGACATCATGGGGACAGCCAGTACCATGTGTGTCCACATCAACAACAGCAGTCATGGCAATCATCGAGGGCTGGATGCCCCCTACGCGGGAAAACTATGAGCTGATACTTGGGGCGTTTAAATTTGGATACCCAATTGTAGGGATGCACGACTTTGGTTTCAATGGACAACGCTAAGGGGTAACAGATTGGATCAGCCCAGTGGCTCATAGGTTGGTATGGCATGGGGAAAACCTCAGTCAATAGCCGGCTCAATTTGTCCGGTCGTATTGGCTGGCTGACCATGGAGTGCCCCGGATTCATGACGCTGCTTTATCTTATGAAGACGATGCCTGCCCAACACGGCATCGATGATCTCCCGTGGCAGAATAAGGTGTTGGCTGGGCTGTTTGTGAGTCGACATCGAACGAGAAGCGCCCTGAGCTGACCAAAAGCAGGTGATCCATTACTCATATAGGGCTGTTTTGTTTCCGTACCTTCAGCCTTCCATGTCTCCGTTGCACATACTGGTGTGGCTTCTGGCCCTTGCATTCCAGATTTGCAATGCTACATGCATCGGGTCGTGGCTGGCAGCTTACGGGCCTGTGACTGAAGATGCGTGGGCGCCGCAGACTTCACTTGTCCAGTTCTGTGCGGGAATACTGGTTTTCTATCTTGGCCTCTCGTCCAACTTTTTTCACGACGAAGAACTCCGGGAAATCCGGCGACGGGAACAAACGCGACAGGATCGGATCCGACAAGAGACCGGGACATCCAAAGGTGTGGATAAGCACTATCAAATCCCACAGGCGGGTCTTTTCCGCTACATTTTGTTTCCGCACTACTTGTGCGAGTGGGTGGAGTGGGCAGGATTCTGGATGGCGGCAGGTTGGGGATGCGTGCCTGCGCGGACGTTTTTAATCAACGAGGTGCTCAGCATGCTCCCGCGAGCTGTGAGGGGGAAGAAGTGGTATGTGGAGCGATTTGGAGAGGACAAGGTGGGCAAGAAGTGGGCAGTGATTCCTGGGGTTTTGTGAGCCGATGCTGGCATCCGAAAAGTTGGAGTCAAGTTTGCCTCGGGTTGCGGAGGAGCGTCGGATGGGGTATCCCCAATCCGGGGGGGAAATTAATCAGTTTTGGAGAAGAGAGTGGCTTGCGAAGTTGAAACATGACTCGACCAAGTGTAACCCGCGTATGAGGAAATGATGGCCTTTGGTGTTGGTGGTTTGTGTGGGCTAGCAACTTGCCGACTGCAATTGCCGATGGAGCTTGGCACAGACCATGAGCACGCACACCACTAATTGCGGTGGGCGTGATTGGCCGTTGCCTGGGACCAGGGAGAAAAACAGTTGGCTTCCCCAGATTCTGTGGGATCTGGGGTACAGGGGCTAGTGAGCTGATGATTTGGAGAGATTCTGGGGAAGCCTTGTCGAGATTTGTAGATTTGATTTTGAGTGAGATCCAGATGTATGGAGACAGCGAGCTGCGTGGGCATTGATGCTTAAGGGCGGTAGCAAATATGGTACTTAGCTCAGCCACGCTTCTCTAACATGGAATGTGGCTTGACACTCCTGCGCTGTGAGTTTAATCACACGTGGAGGCAGGGTGTGTGGCTTTAACTTCTTTTCTATGCCATAATCGAAATCAAGCATGGCAACAACCTCTTTCGTACCACCACCTAATCAGCGACCAGGACCATGCCGATTCTGCTACGCTGCCTCTCATTTTTGTCCATTTTGGTCTAGTCACATCTTACCTGCCATTTCGCGGTGGCCCGCCGCATCTCAACGCCTGCGCATGCTCCGCTCTAACACAACCCTCTTGGCATCCTAGCCCTCGTCTCATTGCTGCCCACCCACTCATCGCCATGGGGCCCTTCCCCTCCAATAGTTCCCTCGGCGTGGCGGATGGCCTTTTCTGTTTTGGGAGCCCCCTTCTCAGCTTGGCTGGCGGCCCGGGGTCAAGCTCCCGCACCTGGCTGGGCCACAGGCAAACGCCGAGTCAATGTGTCGACCAGCATGTTCGGACCACACCTACCGAACCTGCCATGGCCCAGCTTGCGGGGAAAGGGGAGCTCATTTGGCCGAGGGAAAATGTGCCCCCATGCAAACCCTGCAAGCCCCCATCAAGCCCTGACAATTTGTCTGTTTACTACCACCTCGACTGGTGGCTATGTGAGGGGAATGCAACGGTGTAGATCGCGGGCCAGGACAATGGACCAAGGCCAGGGACCAGGGTGACGGTCCACGTCCGCGACCGGATTTATTGCTTAACTAGCTCGCGCTCTTATTTGAACCGAACTCGCCCCCGGGACGAAAAAAAAAGTTGTACAGTTCAAGCATCACACAAACTTTTGCTCGCCAGTAACCATGACCCTATCCGATAAAGAAAAGGGCGACAACGTCTCTGACCGTGTCGAGGACGCGGCTCAGGGCACTATTAGCGATGCCGCTGGTCGAGGCCACCTGGCTACCGACATGTGAGTATTCTGAACTCAACTCCAGTAAAAAAAATTTTTTTACTCACAATTTGTTTTCGTAAATTACAGCTACGGCAATTCTCTTGTCCAATTCGACCCGGCCGCTGAACGAAAGCTGAGATGGAAATTGGACCTCATGACGGTCCCGACTGTCTCACTCCTCTACCTATTTTGCTTTATTGATCGTGCTAACATCGGTAAGCCTTTTTGACCCCTTTCCTGCGTCATCTAAATAAAGGATCCACACCAACCAACTAACGTACGTAGGCAACGCGCGTATTGCCGGCCTCGAGGAAGACCTCAAGCTTGAGGGTTACGATTACAACAAGATCCTTTCCGTGTTTTACATTTCCTACATTTTGTTTGAGATTCCGGCTACCGTCACCTGTAAATGGATGGGCCCGGGCTGGTTTATTCCCATCACATCACTCCTCTTCGGAGTTGTTAGTATTGCCACCGCATTTGTCAAGAGTCAAGCCGCCATCTGCGGCGTCCGTTTCTTGCTTGGCATTTTCGAGGCTGGTATGCTTCCCGGAATCGCTTACTATCTTTCACGATGGTACAAGCGTGCCGAATTGACCTTTCGCCTATCGCTCTATATGGTAATGGCTCCACTGGCGGGTGCCTTTGGTGGTTTGCTGGCTAGCGCTATTCTCAAGCTTGATCACTTTGGCAGCCTTCACGAGTGGCGCATGATCTTTGCTATCGAGGGAATCATCACTATTGGTCTAAGTCTCATCTCCTTTTTTTCTTTGACCGACCGCCCCGAGACAGCCTGGTGGTTGACTCAGGAGGAAAAGGACCTGTGCATTGCTCGTGTCAAATCTGAGCGAGTTGGCCAGACGGAAGTCCTAGATGGCATCGACAAAACGAAGCTTTTGCGAGGTCTCACCAATCCCCTCGTTGTTCAAATAGCCTTCATCTTCCTCCTCAACAATATTACCGTACAGGGCCTGGCCTTCTTTTTGCCTACGATTGTCGGCACAATTTATCCTGAATACTCCGTCGTTGAGAAGCAGCTGCACAGCGTCCCCCCCTACGCTGTCGGTGCTTTCTTTGCACTCGCCTTCCCCGCATACAGTTGGTACCTCGATCGCCGACAGATCCTATTCATCTTGACATCGCCTCTTCCCATGATCGGATATGCCATGTTCTTGGGAACAAAGGTTGCAACAGCCCGATACGCAGCCACGTTCCTCATTGCCAGCACCTGCATGGTGCTGGGAACATTGACCAACGCCCACATTAGCGCCAATGTGGTCAGTGATACTGCTCGCAGCAGTGCCATTGGTCTCAATGTAAGCATTCCGCGTCCGCTCCGAATGAATCGTGCTAACTATCCCCAGGTCATGTTTGGCAATATCGGTGGCTTGGTTGCCACCTGGTCTTACCCCACAAAGGATGCCCCCAACTACCCGATCGGCAACGGCCTTAACCTGGCTGCTGCAAGCATGATCTTCCTCATCAGCACGGCGGGCTACTTTTGGATGATCGCGGACAACAAAAAGCGCGAAGGACGCAATGCAGAGGAGGAGTTGGCAGGCATGAGCCCACAGGAAGTCCGGGATTTGGATTGGAAGCATCCTTCCTTCAGATGGCGACCTTGAGCCCGAAGAAATTTATTGTGTTTCGCACAAATTATAAAAAAAAAATATTGAGAATAATTTCATCCCCTGACTCTCAATTCATGCCTTGGCACTGGGCACTTTATGACGGCCTCCGAACCAAACTCTAAGCTGACATACTACGGGTCAAAAGAAGGTGAAGACTAATTCTAATTGTTGGAGGAATTGTAAACCCTCGCCCCTGACTTGTTTGATCGACCTCCTATCATGTCACTGCGCTCATGCTGAGGACATAGAGAAGGCAGTGAGTGAGTGTATGGAGGAAATGACGAACCGCGGGCAATAGGCTTGCTTTTGTGTTGTCTCTTGACTAAATCAAAGGCGATGAATACACCCTCAACGGCGATTAACAGCGCTTGGGGTTGTAGATTTTGGCAAAGCTGGGGAATAGTTTTTGTTTTTGAACTAGGGTAGTTATAGCGATGTTGTGTTCGGGCAGTCATCGTAATAGCTGTGGGCGGCAGAGGCAGGTGGCTACGGTAGCTATTGAGAGGTCAAGGGGGTAGAGGGGTCGTGGAAGTCGGTTGTAAAATACAGCAGCGTTTCTTCTTAAAAGACATAAACAAAAAGTCACATTTTTTGAGTTGAAAGAAAAATATGTGCAAGCACACATATCACTTTGTACAATGCAAGGTCGAATCTGCGAGTTATTACTCAACAAGGCCCCATGCCGCACCGCCGAGAAAGAAACCACCTTCCAGTTCAACAGTCATCCTATAATTACGCCTTGAAGATCCTTGGAACCCACTATAACAAATTGACCGCCCTTTCTTTGGCCTTGACTCTGACTTTTCTCTATTAGTCGAAGACCTGTCCTGGATTCAACCCTAGAGGCTGAACCTAGCGTCACAGATTAGAAGTGTCTCTCGAGGCAGATAAGGTGCCAGTATTGGCTGCGAAATGTCTTGGTATACTTGTTGGAGTGATTATCACTGTAAACGCGTGCAACAGTATTACTCCTGCAAGCCATAGATGGAGGGGAGGGCTAAAGGGGGGTAGCGAGCGGATATTTCTACAACTAGTATCAAGGCAGGGAGGACGAAGGAGGCATAGAGGCAATGTGCGAAGAGTGCAAGTTGAAAGAGCGGCATGAGTTTGGGTTACTTGGCAATGGACAGTAGGCTCCAGTGCGATAGTGGTAGTAATACACAAGGATAGTAGTGGTGGTGGGCAATAGGGAAAAAGAAATGGTTTTTATGATAAAAGAAAAAAAAAGAGCTAAGCTGACTTGAGTTCATTGCTATTTCTCATTATATGATCGTGTAGACTAACCAAAAAAAAGTCCACCTGGTTCTGATCAAGTTTTATTTTTTTCGTTTCCCAAACAATATATTAGATAGCGATCTAGATATCATCTTTCCTTACATTACCTATGCTCATGTCAACCCGATTATACCCCATATTTTTCAAACACACGCCATAAGTTGAGAGGACGGCGATAGTGGATGTTGACAAAACTGATCCTTGGTAGCTGGTTGCTCATTTCAAAACCCATAACTGCCCAATAGCCAGCAATTCGCCAATGGGGCGACATGCGGATCGGATCCCTCATAAATAAATAGAATGAACTCAATAAACTAGTATTTATCCTCATCCGAATTGACGTGAACATGCCCGGAAAGAAGGCTTGTGGGCATTGAGATGCCGCTCATGCGCCAGAAGCTGCTGAACAAGTGGCCAGGCCACACGCCATCCTTGAAAGGTCTTAAAGAGCACGATAGCGCTTAGATAAAACAGAGGCTAGACACCAAACATAGCGATTCCAAAGGTCGTGACCATCCATTCACGTCACAGTCGTGGGGGGTGAGTTAGTACTGCTTGATCAAGGGAAAATCAGTTTCGATGAGCCATGAGCTCTAAAAAGAAAGAAAGAGGACAATCAAAGGGAGCTCGTAATTTTGGTAGCATTCCATATAGAAAAAGAATAGAAGATTTTCCGCGATTCAAACCAACATTTGGCATAACCGTATCCTACGTGACTCAGCCATGTGGCTGGGAACAACTGCTATTTCGTGCGTCTACCTGGCCAGTCCATCAGCAACATCCCGCGGCTCGGTCGAACCCAAATAAACGTTTGTTGTACGTGCCCTCAGCGCACGCGAGACCTCTATGCGGTAGCATCGATCTGACTCACATGCCCCAAAAGCTTCCCAGTCAAGTCTCAACCGCGGCGCTAGTGGCCCGACTGAGTCCAAGGCCTTGACTCTGACTATCCAAGCTGCCTGGACGTCTGCCCAGCTTATTGACGCCTCTTCATAACAAAACCAGAGCATTCCTGCATTACCGACCCAAACCAGCAGCCCACAACAGAAACTCAAAGACAAAATCCGAATCGTCTATTAACCCTCGAGCGCCTTGGCCTTCTTTTTCTGCTCGACCTTGAGCAGCAGGGCACGGTTGATGTGTGGCAGCACACCGCCGTATGCAATTGTTGCGCGGATGAGAGTGTCGAGCTCTTCGTCACCACGGATGGCCAGTTGGAGATGACGAGGGGTAATTCGCTTGACCTTGAGGTCTTTTGCGGCATTCTACAATGATAAGCATGCGGGACATTTGGCGTGACAGGAGCATCACTTACGCCTGCCAGCTCTAGAACTTCGGCGGTCAGATACTCTAGCACTGCGGTGACATAGACGGCGGCCTTGGCGCCCACGCGCATCTTGTTTTGGGTGTTTTGCTTGAGGAAACGCTTCACACGACCGCAAGGGAACTGAAAATCGATAAATTAGCATACTGAGCGACCAGCACCACTTTGCCGCTGTTGATTGCGTGCGACCGTCCACCTGGCCCCACGATGCGCTTGATATCGGACACCATCCCAATCGGGTCGCAGTGTTAAATAGACAGCGTTACAACTCGGGGAATCGGCGCGCCGCTGCTGGAACAGAAATTTTCGCTCTGCGGGGATGATTGACGCGTCGGGCATTGAGTTGGTCGGTATGCGAGGGATGCGGGACATGGCGTGCGCGCAAACAAGGCAAGCTATGCATAGCGTTAGAATGGACTCACCTGCAAGCCAGCCCGCGCAGAATGGCTCTGCTGTTTCTTGGGACCTTCGACGCTGGTTTTGCCGCCGGAGCTCTTTCCACCGGAAGACTTGCCCTTTCCACCAGCCATTGTTGATGTCGCGAGGGCTAAAAAAAAAGTGGGATGGTGCGAGATTCTGTTCCAGCGAATAAAAAAAGTAGGTTCAAGCGTTGGTGATAGCGTCGTAATCGGGATTTGATGAGAATATTTTGATGCTGTCGAGATGGTGTTGACGTGCGATGCGAGTGGGATGCGGGATGCTCTGACGCGGGACGTGGGCTATGTCTGTGTTCGGTTCGACTTTGGTGGCAGAAATTTAGCGGAAGGCTGCAGTCATCTCGTTGTTCTGTGAGTCTGAGGCAGCTACTAGCAATCAGCTACAAGGGAGCTGGAGGGGGCAGCTCCGGCGGCCGAGGTAAACCCGAGACGCACTTTTGGCTACGGCCAAGAATGATGAAGACGCTGGCCAGCTGCGATGAGTAGACCAGGATAACCGTGTTTGAACCACGATTACTGCAAATATAGAAGGAAGGAGTAGAAACAGAAAGTGTTTCTGACTCAGAATAGCTCTTTCAGGCTTGCTCCGCCCGTGATCGTCAGCTTTTTTGCCCTTACCTGATGGCTTTCCACTATTGCACACATTCAGTCAGGCTGCTTGGCGGTTGACAGCATGGCTGTTGCGCTTGTCGTCGTAGATCTCGAGCCTAGACAGCGGAGAGAGCATGGGGAAATACTCCCTTGAACAGTTGCGGCAGGCCATGGTATTGTGGTTGGTGTATCAGGGTCATCTCAACGCTGACCAAGGTGTAGATGTCGGCGACTTGAAACCGGTTGAGGATGGTCATGTCCCGCTGTGGCGGTGGTGGCTGCGCTGGAGTTAGCCGAGCATTTGCCAGGTGGCTGTTACTAACAAACACAAGTCTCACCTTGACCATGTAGGTTTGCTCGAATGACAGCTTTTCGCATTCTTGAAAGTAAAAGACTGCATCACTTTACCATGATTCTATCATCGGCTGGATTGCGTAACCGTTCAAGGTACGTTGTACCAAAGTTGTGGCACTCGAACCATAGCTTCATCACCTCACTTCTTGCTGTCGCTCAGCTGATCTTCAAGTAACACTAGAAACATTTCCGTTCAAGTAAGTGGAACCCAGTATCCGAACTAACCTATTTCTATTGTTTGCTATACACCGATGATAGGAATCGGTTGGGTTGCATCTGTGGTCCAATTCATCATTTACCCGGTCTTCGAAAGGACGACTCTTTTGGAAATTAGTATCAGGTCACGACATGTTGCTGCTAATATTTTGGTAACATTTGGACACTGGGTTAGAAATTCAAAAAAAAAAAAAAAAAAAAAAGCAGAGAAAGGCATTTGATACATTCAAGTAGCTAGTGCGGTATCGTCAATGAATTCGTCATCATATCCTGCATAATATCGTTATCATACCTACTGCCATCTCTGCTCAGGCCTACAGAATTGCTATAGTTTGTAGAACTAAAATGATGGGCTCACCTATTATTTTAGTACTCAAAAGAAACACTCAAGCCATGGTTTCCATTTACTACCCGCATTCCAGTGCATCCTTTACGGATCCTACGTTGTCAAAAGGTGACTTGTGCGACGATCAGCCCTTTCTCGTTTTTGCACTTGAAGGTTAAGATGTCATGACCTTGCAACCAAGGCATAGAGGCCAGGTCGCCTCAGAATGACCTCAATCAAGCTGTAGAGAAGACGAGAATCGAATATACACTGCCTAGAGTTTGCCTACGACATTGAAGTCATTCAAATGCTTCATGGTTACCCTGTCTTATCGGGCAAGTTGGAGCTGAGAGTCCATCAAGTAGGTTGGGGTAGTTAGATCACCGTTGCCGATAGTACATGGTTCGTTCAGCCCCTCTCGCGCACATGCACGTGAATAATTGTAAGGTGACCCTGTTCAGCTGTGGACTCAGCGAGAAGAGCTGGATAGTGTGCAAAGAGTGGCTGGGCTTAAGAATGGGGAGCAGATTGTTGAGAATAGAACGTAATCCAAGTTACAAACCGATCGGCGAGGTAGCCAAAAAGGGAAATGGAATGACCCCGATCCACAAGTTATTTCAGAAGGATTATGGGGAGACGGTGATTGCGAACTGAGCCAAACTCAGCTTGAGTTGGCAAAGGAAGAGATTGATGTCGCATCACTGGTGTTTTGAGATAGGTTAGCAAATAAGTGTGTATATGTACTGTCTCCATACATCAAGTCTTGATAGAACATAACTCATGACTCATCATACATGACCATGGTAGTTGGTTCCGGGCCACGGGAACGGCCGCAGAAACGGCCGGTGGAGTCAATGACATGATGCACTGTAGCAGTGTATTGGAGCACCACAGTGCATCGAGTTAATGAGAAGCCAGTGAATGACGATCTGGGTTACATCAGCCTGTTACAACACTGGGATCACCAACAGGCGGCCAAGCTACACCAATGTCTGGACAAAGACCAGTGAGCCGACGTGCATATGCAGCAGAAGGATGCATGTAATCAGTGTCACAAGAGATAGCTGACCAGCCCCGACATCCGCGGGCTCCAGAGGCGGAGCCTGGGACCAGGGCCGAGAGGCAATCTGGGGGGAGGGGACATCTGAGTGGCAAAAAGTGACGGCATACGGCTGAGAACCGGGACCGTGTTGGCGGTTCCTGGGCTGCAGGAATGAGGAGACAGAATGCGAGTGGGCAAGGCGGCGCGGTGCGCATGACCCTTTGGGTTGACCAAACGGCACGTGTAGTCGCTGATTGCCACAGCGGGAGGCAGCCGGTTTGCCAACTTGTTGACGCGGCTGCAGGAACAGATGGAGCGTTCGATGCTAGATGCGTGTGCATCGTCATCTGGCATCCGCAGTCAGGCCCGGTCAGCGGCTGCCCGCGGAGCTGACCCGGACGATGCTTGGGAATGAAGATGCATCTTCTGGTGGTTTACCCTGAATTACTTCAGGGGGCTGATTAGGCGTGTGGGGAACGGCCGCGTGACTTTTGAGCCGCCATCTCCGGAGGGATGGTTGCTGGAGATTTGAGTCCGGGATTATCAGGTGAAATGGGGGACGCTAGTGGGCTTCTCGAATTTACTGAGTACGGATTCTGGCACTGGGAAATAGGGGCCCCTGGCCGGGCAGAGAGTTTGCGAGTGTGGTGAGTCTTCGGTGGTGGTCGTGACACAGTGCGATCCACTGAACTGGGATGCCACGAGATTGGGAGGGTTGAGGGTCGATCATAAGTAATCAAGCCTGGTCTGGCGACGATGGCCTACGAGTTCATCACCAGGATTGACGAATGGCCATGGGGCAGTTGAACGGTGCTTTTTCCCCCTCCAAGGATGCTGTCCTCCCGTGTTTACCACCTGCTCTCAAATTGTCCACCCATGCATGGAATGGCTTCTGACAGAAATCAGACCCCCTGAATAGGGTGGGTTGGGATAACCCCGGTTGGTTGTCGCGGCGGCGAGATATTTTGGTTCGCGAGAAGAGGGTCAAATCTGAACGAGACGTTGAATAGGGGGGATAGGTTTTTTTTTTCCTTTGTTAAGCGGTGGTGACGTTTGACGCGTCTCCACGGTGATGGCCATGCCGGCTGGGTGGGATCGGACGGCGACGGGCCGCTCTGACAAGTCAACCGAGGAGCTTTCTTTTATTTGCCCCATCCACAGAGACCCTGTTGCTTGGTTGCAATAGTGAAGGAATGCTGCTGGAATCTACATCGAAAATGTCAGAGGGATCTGTGCCTCGTTCACACGTGGCTGTCCATGGCGACCGCTACATGGAGGGGCACGATGCACAATATCGCAGAGATAAATGACTCGTTTGCCGGCCGGGCTCTTAGCAGGGATTACTTTTGGCTGAGGGGCATTTCTCAAAGCGACGCCAGAGTACTCTGAGATGGAAGGGGGACAGGGAGATTTTGCAAACAAAGCAAAAAAAGAAAAAAGACACGAGGAAAAAGAAAGGAAACGGCTATAGGACAACAGAGGGACTTGGGTGGCCGGCATATTTGCCTGGGAGGGTCTGGGTCCCAAGCAGCACGACAGAAATGGTCACGGCCAGGTCGGCTAACGGGTGACCCTTGTGCAAGCTAGTAATGTACCCGTACTAAGGCATGTCCGGGGAGCAGGACCGGAACGGTGTGAGAGAGCGAGGTGTGAGGGTCTGAGGCAAAAGTAAATTGGGGGAGGGATGAGATGAGGACTCGAATACGACGTCCTGTTGACGATCCGGCTCGAGACTTGGCTTGTCAACGCTTAATTGAGTTGGTTAATGAATAGGAGACGGTGAAGAGGGCTATGGGAGCGAGATGATGTTTCAGAGGTCACGAAGTGGGCAAGACATGCGGAACGTTGTTGGACGGGAAGAGAGAGGAAGAGAGTTGATGAGAGTCTGTCAGCTGTACCCGTAGCAACATGATGAAGAGAAGAGGAACAGGTAAGAAGTGATGGAGGGAAAATGAAATAAAATAAAGAACCACCGAGAGTTGAGATCCGATCGTTCATTCTTGGTGCCCTTTTTGTCTTGTTTTGTTCAGCGAGCGCAGCACCTATGCAGCATCCGCCCTGCGCAGTGACAGATGCATGCAGCCAGGTGTCTACAAAGGATCTACAGGATTGGACATTGACAATCAAAGCGGCCCCAGAAAGAAGCTGCGCAACAAGAAGCACAACATAGCACACGGGCGAGGACAAGAAAGAGATATGGACAGACTAATAAAGCACTGTAGATATAATAGGAAAACCTCTGTGGAAGTTCGAAGACTTAGTAAGAAGTCGTACTGTATTTTTCTTGTATTTTTTTATTTTTTATTTACCCAGCTCAAAAAACCAAAACCCACCGCCCATCTCATCCCACTCCACCCGCATGGCCCACTGTAAAGTGCGGTAGCTGTGAACTTTCGCACTGTACAAATATCTGCCACTGTCAAATTGGGGGTTGTGTTTGACCTCGAGTCCTGTGTCACGGCGGATTGGATGCACAGGCAGACTCGGAGGAGTTGAGAAGCTGGGAAAAGAGAGGGATGACAAGAAGACGGTGATTGGATCCCGCGAGACAATGATCTATCTATTTATTCCTGTTGTTTTTCTTTAGTTATTCTGTGTTCTTTTTGTCGTGACGAAATGCGGACGATTTGAAGAAACCAAAATATACCCTCCAAAGCATTCATTCATCACCGTCCTATGTCTCCGTTATTCTTCCCGCTTCGTTTCGCCTTAACCAATGCAGCTATTCTGTATCTGGATCATGCTATGGAATGAAAAAAGTGCGAAAATGCAAATGAACTCTGTCGTCTCCTGCAAACCGCTGCTGGCTGAACATGGACTAAGCCGGCAAATCTCCACAGTGGGCGAAGGCCCCACAAACCAGCCCGCTAAAACCCAGCCAGATCAGCCAAGCCAGGGCTTGCAATAACTTGTCCCTTCTGCAGGTGTAGGGGAGACTAAGGGGAACCCAGCTCCCGGGGCGTCGCCCTTCAGCGGAGCGACCAGGGATCACAGTGCTCTGCTGGAGCGCCTCACACAGTGTCCCCGTCCCAAAGAAAAAAAAAACCTCCACTCACCACCCCGTCTCATCGCTCTCGTCCCAGATCATTTCCCACGCACGGGAACCACTCTTCCCTTCCCACGGCAGTCTGTCACCTCCCCAACCATAACCGCACACCACCCGCCTCAACCTCATCTCCCCCGTCTTCTCACCTCTCACCTCCCCTTCTTTCTTTTCCCGCCTCCCTCCGCCTCCGCTCCCGTTTGGTTTGGTTTGGCTCGCTTTGCCCCGTGTTGTCATCTCACCATCGCGGCTTCCTGCTTGGCTTCTCCTTTTTCTATTCTCTGTTCCTCCCCTTCTTTAAACCTCCGACTTCTCCATCCTCCTTCCCCGTCGGCACCTCACTGTCACGACGCCGCCACTTGCTTGTACACGACCCAGGCAACCTCTTAAAAAAGCTTGCCCTGTTCCTGTCGTAGTTTGTTCCGGATTCGTGCCAACAGCGACCGACCGCGATCTGACCTGACGCTCTGACGCCCCAACGTCTACTTCGCCACGCCTGTACCCTTCGGCCACCTTCGCTGTGTTGGTCTTCAACTACTCCGTCGACGTCGCCGCTCGCCCTTCCATCACAGATCGATTGAATTGTTCCTGTTGACCAAAGCCCTGCCGTTGCCTGTCGTCGGTCCGTTCCTCAATTGTCAACGAAGAGGCGACTCCTGAACCATTTGATCACCTTCACAGACTTGGTCAGGGGTTCATCAACCCAGCGCACCAGCGCTTCCTCCGTGGCCGAATCGTTCTCATATTTCTCCACTCAGGCGGTATTCTACATCGGGCGGTTAATGCAGTGTACCTGACTGGTGCGCATTCTGTCCCATCTTCATACCTCGTCTGCTTCGCACTCGCCTTTGTAGGCTGCTGGCCGAACATCAGCGGTCGACATCACACTGGAACTGCTCGGGACAATGACGCAACAACCGCACGATCTGGGATACATGGACTATGGCACCTCGGCCAGCCGTTCTCCAAACTCATCAAGGCCCAACTTTGCCAGCGCTGGCACGGGCGGATTCGGTGCTGGAATGTCACTTCCTCGACAGTCGCAGCGCCCCTTTGAGAATCCCCTAGGTTCGTCTGCCTTGTATCCAGCCGACCGCCTCGGGGGCGGTTATAACCCACGAGGCATGGAAAACATGGCTGGAGGCATGCCTGGATACATGTTGGACAACGGTCAGGCTTGGAACTATAACACGGGTGGTGTTGCCACTGTCAATGGCGCTGTCAACGGCCCAGGACAAAGGAGGAGTGTAAACCGACGCGCTGCCCTGCCTCAGGTATGTTGTTTTCGCCTCGTCAATAGTATTTGGCTAACAATCAAAGAACTGGACCGATCACAGCGGTCTTGGCATTCACGGCGGTTTGCAGCCGTTTTCTGGTGGAATGGGGAACAATTTGCCTAACGGTGGTCTTCGAGTGGAACCCCCTGGTTCCCATGGCTCCCCGACCGATATGCGATCTGCCTCTTCCGACACCGACCAGTTGATTCCCACCGCCATCGTCATTAAGAACATCCCGTTTGCTGTGAGGAAAGAGACGCTGGCGTCTATCATGTTGGAAATGCACCTGCCCCAGCCCTACGCATTCAACTATCACTTTGACAATGGTGTTTTTCGGGGTCTGGCTTTTGCCAACTTTCAGTCTGCCGAGGATACCCGCATGGTGATTGAAGCGATGAACGGCATGGATGTTCACGGTCGTAAGCTGCGAGTGGAGTACAAAAAGATGTTGCCTGAGGCTGAGCGGGAGCGTATTGAGCGTGAGAAAAGAGAGCGTCGTGGTCAACTCGAAGAGCAGCATAGAGCTCCGATGCTGCACCAGCAGAGCTCAATGCAGTCTCTTGGAGGTTTGTCACAGACCCAAGCCAGGTCAACGTCCCATCTTGGTATGTCATCTGGCTCGCTCGGAGGTTCTTACGCTAATCCGTCAGGCGACGTTGATTTGAACGACCCTCAAACGCTGGAGTTTTACACGGAGTTGGTGATGTTTCGACGGGATGATTCTCGAGAGATTCTGGTCTTCCCTCCTGGTATCGCCCCTGAGCATCGTCGTTCTATTCACATTCTCGCCCACCATATGGGGTTGGAGCACCAGTCAATTGGTGAAGCCGAATCGCGACAGCTTACCGTGCTCAAGCGACAACAGCCTTCGCCAACTGCAAATGTTCACAACCAACCTGCCAACAGTCTTGACATGCACAAGCGTGGACTTAGCCGAGCCGCTACTTTTGATTTTGCTGCTGACCGTGAATCGCGGGCTGCCAGCACCTCCTACTCCCACGTCCTGGGTCGCCAAGGCCCTACTCTGGAGCTTCCTGGCAGCCCTGATGGCAACGGCATTCCCAACAACCTGAGAGCTGCAAAGAGCTTTGCAGACCTTCGCTCTTTCACCCCCAGCCCCTCCCAGGCATCCTCAAGCTACTTGGCACCCTCTGGAATCAACAGCATGGCCCCCGGATCGACTGCCCGCTTCGGTGACTACATGGGCAACGTCTCTGCCCCCGCACACCCTGGCAGCAGCAGCACTCCTGGCCCCAAGAACGATGCTGCTCTTCTCAACAGCCTCAGCGGCTTGAGTTTGGGCTCATTCGAGCCTGGTTCTCTCCAGACACAGGCCCGCAGTACCCCTGGTGCCATTGGTAGCCAGCGACCCGGCGCCAATGGAAACAGCAAGGGTGCTCCTGAACGACAGCCCCGTGGACCTGAATGGGAGAATGCTGCGGGTTTCGCTGGACGTCGTGCTAACGGCCATGTTCAGCGCGGCAGTGGTGAGATGACCTTGGTTATTTAGCTTGAAATTTTGCTAACATGGTCGCAGACTCATCTGACAACGGTGCCCGTGTCGGGTCCAGCTCCACCAATGCTTCTCGGTATCATTAGTGCTGAGGCGTTGTCTTGAAGTCGCTGACGCCGCTGCTTAATCAGTTGACGTTAATGAATTGCGACGACCGACATAATGCACGGCATTTTGATTTTACGACTTGTAATACTGATTTGGTTGGGCTCGCTGGGGCTCCTCGCATATAGTTTTACGTGGAATTTTACGACAACCCGGAATCGACAGATGGTTGACTGGCGATTTGATGATGATGCACACCGATGAGTATGGGATAGGAGAGATCAGGATACAGGAACTATTCGACACATGGGCAACCATACAGAAGATCACGAGGGGCTTGCCACGGCGAGCCGCAATACCCCCCACATGTACCCCGACAAAACCTACGACCATTACTTGACGATTATGACGCTTTTACGACGTTACGTCTAGACAGCTACATGGGCATTTCTCCTCTGGCTGCTGCTTCGCGTCAGCGCCGGGGAGCTGCTTCGGCGACGACAACGACTACTACTATACCCAACATAATATCCTGTCTGGGCGCCCGAGATGACCGTGACAAACATCACTCGCGAGTCTGGCCTCGCATATGGGTGGCACACGGGCGTGATGGCGATGAGAAGAAGTGGGAACCTGCGGAAGAGAAGGAACAACTGTGGAATGGAAAAAGAAAAAAGTTTCAAGTGTCAAGTCATTACTGCATTTTTGTGTCTTGCTGATTATTTTGGTTTATTATTTTTTAAAGGAGGGTTGTCTTGTCTCATGGTTTCCCTCGACTAATGCTGGATCCGCCTGGTCGCGATACGATATACGAGGTGAAACCTTCGAGAGGTGTTTTGAAGGGTGCATAGTTGAGGGATTTTACTCTGTCGTTTCTTGATTGTTTTTTTGGGGTGGTTGTCGCATGCATTAAGACATCTTGGATGAGAAGGAGGAGGAGGACATGTATCTGGATACGTAGCGCCTTGTGAAAGATGTAGTCGGGATACTGAGAAGAGTTGCAGATGTTGGGAGTGAAAGTAAATCTTTATTGTCATTTATATCGCAGTCCATGGTTAGAGCCGGTCCCAACCGTGATGCCCAGTGTGTGTCATGTTGGAATGGGCGGTGTTGGGCTTGCTTGCTTAATAATCGCATATGTTAACACTGGAACGAATGTGGGCTCGATACCGGATGAGGCATAGGCTTCCTTCTATCAACAGGGAATCGACCCAAAGACCCGTCAACAACATTTGGTTATTCAACACCGTTAGAAAGTCGACTTCTGCATTGCGAATTGTTGCCATGGCGAGTATTATTCAGTCTGTTTTCCCATTTCGGACCAAGCCAGCTGCAACGCCACTCCCAGAGGCTACCAAGCAATGGATAACGTCATTTGACGGCATTGATAAGCTCCAGCTTAAAGAGGCCAAGATGCCAGTACCAAAAGACGGAGAAGTCCTCGTCAAAGTGCTGGCAGTGAGCCTCAACTATCGGGATACAGAAGGTGAGTAAGATGGAGCTCTTTGAGAAGCCGGCCGTTGCATGTTTGAAAGAAAGTTGATGTCAGTACCAGTCATCATGGGCGAGTACAACCATCATAAGTCAACTGTCGATGAGCCCGCTGAGCTTGTCCCCTGTTCAGATATGTGTGGTGTCGTCTTTGACAGCAAGTCTAAGCTGCTCAAGGTCGGCACTCGTGTCATGTCCATTTTCAACCAAAGCCACCTGACGGGCCAGGTGACTGAGGCTGATATGGCTACGGGCTTGGGCCTGCCGTTACCAGGCGTCTTGACGGAATATCGGTGCTTCTCGGCCGAGTCGCTGGTCGTGGTGCCCAGCTACATGTCGGATGAGGAAGCCGCTTGTCTGCCTATTGCTGCCGTCACTGCGTGGATGTGCATTAACGGCATGCGCCCACTTGGACAGCCCGCCAACGGCGGCGAAACAGTGCTATTGCAGGGCACAGGAGGTGTGTCCATTGCTGGCCTGCAGATTGCAAAGGCTGCGGGGCTCAAGACTATTATCACATCGTCATCGGACAACAAGCTTGAGCGGGCCAAAAAGGACCTCAAGGCTGATGATGGTATCAACTACCGTACATACTGGGAGTGGCAGGGTCCCGTCATGGAAAAGACGGGCGGAGAAGGCGCCGACATTATATTCGAGACAGGCGGCTCGCGCACGCTGCGCAAGAGTTTCGACTGCATAAAGTTTGGAGGGCTTATCAACTGCGTGGGCTACCTGTCGGGCAAGCAGGACGAGACGGAACCGGGCGTTACGCAGCTCAGCGTGAACGTGCTGGCATTGCGACGCAGCGTGACGCTCAAGGGCATCCTCAACGGCCCCAAGGACCGCTTCGAGGAGATGGTTGGGTTTTACGATGCGCATAAAATCAGGCCCGTGGTGGACAAGGTGTTTAAAATGGACGAGGCTGACGAGGCCTTTAAGTATCTGAGCGCTGGTGGGCACTTTGGCAAGGTGGTTATTAGGGTTGCTGGCGAGGAGAAGAAAGACAAAGAAGAGAAGTAACAAATAGATACGATAGCAGTCAACAACAACGAATTCTTCGACGGAGTTTCGCTCTTTAGGGGACAGTTTATCTGTCTCCAAATTATGTTGTAAACTGAGAAACCAATTGCGTGAAATAATATTCGGACTGCTCGCTCGTGGACTAAGACACTGTCGTGCTCTACATATCCATGTATTGCTTGAGAGATGAGGGGGTTCGACGGCCTAGTACAAGATAGGAACAGGGCGCAAGACACAACAACCTGAAAGTAGCATACTGAAAACATTTACATGCACATGTGAACTGGTCCTTCAAAAGAGCCCAGCTGGTCCAAGAGCCCTTACCGTTTAAAAAAGGTAGCGATAGACGAGTTAGTTCGGTGTCAGTATTGCTGAGCGTCTCGATATCGGCGGCTCTTTGGTCATCTACGGCATGCAATCCGTGCTTCGCAATGCTGGCGGTCTCCGTGTGCAATAAGGATGGGGTGCGGTTGGCGACGTATGCCTGTCAGAATAGTGGCGTGCGAGTGAGATTGCGGGGTGATACCGAATATCATCTGCTGAGCAGTTATCGATGGTGGCTGTGCAGGGGCACCGCGCAGACCTGGGACGATGTATTCGACGGAGCTGATCAAGTGCTGACGTTGGCTGTCATGAGAAACAGGGTTGAGTGAGCGG
Source organism: Calonectria crousiana (assembly GCA_013406985.1). NCBI lineage: Eukaryota > Fungi > Ascomycota > Sordariomycetes > Hypocreales > Nectriaceae > Calonectria > Calonectria crousiana. Next base: position 35,409 of record VTGD01000110.1, on the reverse strand, counting down.
GACAGTACGCAAGCTTTTTTATTTTTTATACAAAATAGCGGGTCTCTTGTGCATAGCACTTGGCAACGCTCGCGTGTGTAGAAAAGTGTGGGTGAGACCAGTCAATAATGACCGCCAAGTGCGTATCAGACCCAGGTGGCGATGAAAATGATAAAAGAGACCATGTAGTTGTTTGACATGATTTTTTTTTAATAAAAAAAAAAGAAGGAAAAGAAGAATATAAACAAAAGCCAAACCATGTGCCTTGAAATTTCTTTTACTCCGTCCAATCCGACAGGGATGGCAATCTCCGTCGGGACTGTGCGTTCTTTTCTTCAATCCCAGGGGCCGTTTTGTAGTCCTCTATTCTTCCACGTACCCCCTTTGCTATACCCATCGGATAGGATAGGGGGAGGGGCGCCAAGCCAGGATGGGGAGTGTGTTGTGGTACCGCTCCGCGGAGGCCGTCGGGGTACGGGGAGACTCGCACAGCGGCCGTCACGGCCAGTACGGACACGATTGAAACGCCGAGTCCCGCTCCGGAGCATGATAGTTTGAGGCTACTATTCTTGTCCATTTCGTTAAGGGCGCCGCAATGGCCCCTTGCGTGTCTGAGTGAGAATAGGCACATTCATCGTCTTGCTGAATGTGATGTGATTGCCTGTGGCACACAGAGAAATCCATCATTGACAATCTGAACAAGGATGTAGGCCAAGTCACAACGGAGTGTGGCTGTGAATGAATATTTTCCGTCGCCGCATACCTCTCCGCTCAAGCAATACGGAGTACGAAACCCGCCCCCATGCGCCCTGTCACCGCCCGATTATTGTTGGTCTGTCGGCTGGCCTTAGTTGTTTAAACGCAAGCTTGGGTGAGCTTGGCTTTTTCTTGCAGAACGGGCCCCATCATGTTCTTTGTGCTGATCCTCACCGGGGGAAGACGGCTATGACGGGGGGGGGTGGAGGGAAGAAAAGGGGGAGGGGTGCCTACCTGTGTGATGATGCACGTGTGTCGTGTATGTAATATGGTGTGGTAGTGGTGTTGGTGGTGGTGTTGTTGGAGCCGAGAACAGACCTGATCGGAAATAAATTTGCACCTGGTGGTGCAGTGGGAACCACCAGACATTTTGAGCAGTTCGGACGCGAAGCGATGGACTCAAAAGTTAATAGCGACGCATAACCTGCGAGGGCAAAGAGCCGAGACTCCTCATCTTTGCAGAGCCAGCTCGAAAAGACAGATGCGTAGCAACCTAGTCGGCGAGTTTTCTTTTCTTTTCTTTTCTTTTCTTCAACCCAGCTTGCCTGTCTGCCACACCACCCGCTCTCAATGCCAATCCAGTGACACTGCAACCCCAGGCACGTCAATGCCGTGTGGGAACCAGCAGGAATCGACAGGATCACCGGCGACCAACAGCCCTGCGTTGTAGTCAGCGGCAAGCCGCCTCGTCTGACGCCGACTCTCGCAAATTGGCACCGCGTCTTCCCAGCGGGAGCGCAGGCTGCTGCGCCAGGCCCCGGTGACGTGCACGCCATGAGGAGCGGGCGCTATGGCTAGGCCTCTCCACCTGGTGTGAAATAGGCCCCAGTGAATTGCCTTTTGGGGAAGTCCTGCACGTGCCAGGCCCAATGCCGATCAAGCTTCCACGGTCCGCGCACAGCGGAGTGTAGCTGGAATTGCCCGCCTACAGGGCTGGGTACGTGTGCGTGTATCGACAGACGGCCCTTCCCAATGAAACCCGACGTCTTGGACACCCCTCGCACGCCCCTCCGGTGCTACCGCATCCTGACAAGGCTTTTCCCATGGCCATGGACTCAGAAATCAAGAGCCACCGCCTGGGAAGAGGCCTGGCCTGGTACTTGGGGTCGCAGTTTGCAGCCGCACTCGTTGCTGTCAAATTCAAGCCTGCATCCTACATAATGGTAAGCTTGGCCTGCATCGACCGTGCCCGTTTTGTCCATTGTTCCTTTCCCCTTCTCTCTTTTTGCCTCCTTGATTCGAGTTGGCGTCTGTCCCATGCCTTCTGCTTCTTGTCTCTAGACTGACTTTCTGGCCACTGCCAAGACTATCTCATCCTTTGCCATTTCCCACCCGTTAACCTAGGACCCCATTTCCTTGGCCTTTTTGTTGTGTACCTTGTTCCGTTTCTTCGCTCTCTATTTGCTCCGATCATCTTATCTTCCCTCCCCTTCTTTCTTTCCGCTCCATGTCATAGCAGCTCCCCCGCCTTGACTCGTCTGTTTGCCTTGTCCACTTGCGCCATGGCTACTTCTCATCGCAATGTCCTCGAGCCGGCTTGTGCGTCAATTCAATTCTTCCTATCATTATCAACCGAAACTTGTTCCATGTCTAACCTCGTATATTGCAGTCATCGTAGCGGGCTTTACCGCAGGATGCCTCATCAACCGACGCCGCGGGGGCGATGCGCTGCCCCGCGAGTGCCTCCATCACGACCTCGAGTCGGCTGAGCGCTACACGGATGCTTCCCCTCCCCTCAAACCCACCCTCTTTCACTCCGAGATACCTGCCCAAAAGGCTCCCAATCTCTTCTTCCGCCTGCTCTCTCGCTTCTTCAATGCCTACCCCTTCCTTGTTGAGATATGGTATTGGAACGCGACCTACTGGTATGTGGTGCTGACCATCTTCTGTCGCAACCACAGCGTCCCTCCCTAACAGCCTCCAGGATCTACCAGGGCCTTCGGGCTGTGTCCGCGAGAATGATTGCTGGCAACGATGCCATCTTCGACCGAGCCCGTGACCACGCCCTTAGGATACTTGCCGCCGAGAAATTCTTCGGTATTGACATCGAGCAACCGTTCCAATCTTACATGATGAACGAGCAAGCCTGGTTAATGCCCATCCTTGCCAACATCTACTACTCTCACATCAGCGTCGGCATCTGTTTCCTGGTCTACATCTACACTTTCCTCCCAGCCCCGACTTTTCAACGCATCCGACGTACCATTGCCGCCGACAATGTCATTGCCTTCTTCATAATCACCCTATGGCGATGCTCTCCTCCTCGCCTGCTGCCCCAAGAGTATGGCTTCGTTGATGTTCTGCATAGCAAAGCCGCGAACGGTGGTGCCTGGAACAACAACCGCTTTCAGCTCACCATTGCTGCCATGCCAAGCCTGCACTTTGGCACTGCCCTCTTCTTTGCTGTCTGCATGGTTCAGTTCTCCCCTCACCGATTTATGCGCATCATAGCTCCCTTGTGGCCCTTGGCCATGATTGTCACCATTGTCGCAACCGCAAACCACTTCTTAATGGATGCCATGGTTGGCGCCATGGTGCCCTTCATTGGCTGGAGAATCAACGAGATTGTGCTTGTGCTGAAACCAATTCAGGATTGGGTTTTTGCGCCCTTAATCAACAGGCTGGACCTGGTCGAGTCCACGACGAGGACTGTCCCCAAGACGCTGTGATGGGGAGGGAAAAGTACTATTTTTAGCTTGTTTGGGTTTGGGGTTTCGCTAATAATGCCGGCGTGCATCTAGGCACGGGAAGGGGACTATAGACCTAGGTAGAAAGAGGATACGATACCAAATACGCGTTTTTAAGCTTAATAACCCAATCTAGCGCTACTTCGCACAAGATTGCAGCCATATTGTCCATTTTGCCATTCGTCCGTCCCTATGGTCTGGCCTTTTGAATTCGGCGAGTTAAATCAATATCGGGTTCGTCGCAACTTCGACCCGAATGAATCTGCATATACTATACCTTCCCCCTCGTTAAGCATGTCTCATTGTTTTGAAAGCTTACCTTCTAAAGTGGGGCCCTGGCCTTGGCAAAGCTCAACCCAGGCAAAAGCCGTGTCCCACCCCACCCGCGTGCAACGTTGAAAGAAGAGGCTTGGTGATTCAGGCACTGCATCAGGAGCATGGAAAAAAAAGCTGGCCCAAAAACTAACTCATTTTATCCCTCTGTATCACGTACACTAAAGAAACATTTCCACATTCTCCACCTCCACATCTATCTAAACTCCTCTCCCCCTCTGGGGTATCATAGCGTCGCCGAAACGTCCGGTAACATCACCCAAGACGACCGACGAGAAACAAGACGCGCGAAATAAAAGATCCACTAGCAATGCAAATGTTGCTCGCATGTCACCAAATGCTCCCCATGTGATGTTCAACCTGATGTACATCGTTCATTCATTACGGGTGACTGATCATCATTTTGAGTTTCCCTACGCTCGCGATTATTCGTAGCGTCGAGCCGCAAAGGACTCGAGAACCTGCTCAGAGGTGCGCACAATCCAATCAAGCTTAGCTTTTTCAACATTAACCAGGAATGGGTCAGTAGGGAATCCATCCTGGATGCCAGCAAGGAGGGGCTGGATGCGACCAATAAGGAGTTGCATGGTCTGGGAAGTGCTCTTCATTACGTCTCTTGAACCGTGCTGTTCCCACTCCTGCGACCTGTTAGCTCTGTTTCTCTTGTGTAATTGACGTCGGAAACCTACAAAGACTGGCAAGTTTTCAGCAAAAGCTCGAAGGGCCACCTCAATCCATTCAACCTCTTCCTTGACACCGGGGTTGGGTCGGAGATCCTTGGAGATGGTGGCGATGACAACAAGAAGCATGAGTGGCGGTAAATTCTCAAACTTGGTGGGAGGGAAACGGCTGAGGCATCGATGGAAGATCTCCTCTTCACGCCCGCTCTGAATCCACTGAATCATTGCATCCTGGTAGCGGTTTTCCTGGATGGCTTGCTCGATGAGTCGAATTCGCTGCAGTAAGTCATGGTCGGCCTCGGTGTCCGACTTATTCATCTGGTTGGCGTAGGCGCCGGCAAGGGCGTTAACATTACTGGCAGGAGCAACGTACTCGGACGTTTGGGCAGAATTCTGGGGGCTGCTCATTTGTTGTTGCTGTTGCTGCTGGTGATGGCTTCGAACATACTGAGGGCTTCCCATGTACTGCTGGTTGCTTGGGCCCTGGCTGGCAGTGAAGCTCCCGGTATGGCTAAGGTTCGCAGGGTAGTGGGGCATGTTATGGTTCCCACCCTGAGGTCCAGGAACACCGGGGAGTTCATGAACAGGTGGCTGCTGCTTGAACTTGAGGAACTCAGCTTGAAGAGCAGACTGTGAAGCAGCCATGGTCGACACCATGTCAGTCAGGCGTGTGACGTAGGAGAGCAATTGGTCGATTTTGTTAGCATCGGCCACGTGCTGGGCCTTCATGTGTTCAAACTGGTCGTGGTACTGCTGATGAAGCTCACCAGCAACTCGCTGAGAGGCCTGAGTTGCAATATTTGTGAAGGTAGGAGTTAGACGTTGAGTCAGGGTAGCAAGTACCTCCTGTTGCACACTGTTGGCTACGGCAGTACCGACACGGTCCGAAATAGCATTGACAAAGTCTCCCGACCGCAGGGATCGGTTGAGGGCGTGGGGCAGAGCATTCTGAATCTCCTTCTGAACAGACGAAGAAACATGGGGCTGAAGCTGGTTGTTCAGAAGATCAGAAACGGCCTCGCCAGCCTTCTCGCCAATGGCAGGAATCATCACATCGGTGAACTGGTGGTGGATAAGGGCCTCAAGCACCTTTTGAGTGTTCTCGTTGAGGACTTCAGACACCATGTCAAGCATCTTAAGCTGATGGTGGTGGAAGTTCTCATCACGCTCACGTACGCCATCATCAATCTTGACATTGAGATTATTAAATGATGTCTTGAGCGTTTCAGCCATGCTCGCGCTGAGACGGGACTCAAGACCTGAGATGGCCTGGTCAAGGGTTTCTTGGGAGACAGTGGCAGCAACAGACTTGGCGTCCTTGCCATGAGGGGCGTTGCCGTTGGTGGTGGTATCCTCCTTAGCGGCGTTTTTCTTTTTGCGCGACTTGCGTTCGGGCTTCTCCGGCTGTGACTCCTTAACCAATTGAACAGGCGTCTCAGCCTCCTTCTGCTCGTTCTTGGGCTTGACGGGGGTAGTAGAGTCAGGCCCGCGATGAGGAGTCTCAGACTGCGACGGGGGTGGCAAAGTCTCCTTAGAAGCGCCGCGGTTGACAACACGAACAGGCACCGTCTCGTTGTTCGGCTCAGTAGGTTGGGGTGACTTCAGCTTCGACACGGTGACGACGCCCTCAGTAACCGCATCGACAGCGTCCAAAACCTTGTTGTCCTTGGACCAGCCCAGTTCATTCTGCTTGATGAGTAGGCATGCCACGCCCTTGGAGTGCATGGCGTAGAGCTCAAACAGGGTAGGCTCCTCCGAATCTTGAACCATGGCAGGGTTGCAGAGGATATCGAGGCTGCGGAGGATTCCTCGGTTGGCAAAGGAAAACTCCCGAACTCCACTGATTACAGCGGTACTATCCGGCTGTGGAATCGAGGCATCCTGAGCGACGAGACGCTGGATGTACTCAGCCTGGGAAAGGCTCTTGAGGTTGTACTTGGGAGCCGAGAGGTGGGCAAAGTAGATCGAGTTGCGCGTGGGGTGACCAATGACAATCATGCCAGTAGCCGAGTGGTACATGACACTGCAGACAGCATCCGACTCCTTGCTGTGGGGAAGATTGAACTCCTGGACAGGCTTACCGAGTGCCAAGTCCCAGAGCTGGAGAGTGTGGTTCTGTTTCATACCAACAATCATGTATCGAAGGGCGCATCGCTTCTGGTAAGGGCGCTGCTTGTCAAGAAGAAGGACCGATGTGGGCCAGGCTTTCTCGCCTTCTGGGGTACTAGCCAGAGTCATCAAGGGCTCCTTTACTTCGAGAGAAGTCTGCGCTGGCATGGGAGCGCGAGGATCCGAGCCTTCCTTAACGGCTGTCAGGTCACGAACATCCCAGAACTTGACCCGACCCGACTTGTCCAATGACACAATGACCGTGTCATCCTGGCTGAAGGTGAAATCCTTGCCGGCCTTGCCGGTGTTGATCTTGAGAGAGCATTGCTTGGCAAGCGTCTCAGTGTCAACAACGCGGTCGTGGCCATCCTTTAGGAGGTTGTTTTGCAAAATATACGAAGGCCAAATTATGTTGATAGACTTGCCGCGGCCGACGGCAAAGTACTCAGGGTGGATCGTAGAAGTGCGAGCGCGCGTCTTGAGAACACCGCCAGGAGCATCGCCTTCCTGGGAGGGCATGGGAGGTAGGGCAAAACCGTACTGCTCCAGGTGAGCATCCTCAATGTGGTCTTTCTCGCCGTCCTTGATCTGAACCCAGTAGACAGTGCCGCTGATGCCGGTACCGATGATGCCCTCGCGATGAGCACCGGTGTGGTCAGATGGCGTGACAGACATGGCAACGTTGAAAATGCGGTCTTTTGTGTCAGTGAAGATCTTTGCATCTTTGCCATCCTCCTGGCGAATGACACGCAGACCTCCCTGCTTTGACATTCCATATGTCATATAGTTTTCCGTTGCCGTGTACAGATTTCGGTCAATCTGATCGAACTCCTTCTTGAGGCGAGCAATGTCCATAATGGCCTCGTCGCGGAATTCAGGTCGAGGCTCTGTGCCCTCTTCAAGGAGGGTGATGGAGATCCAAGGCTTCATGGGAAAGTTAAACACCTTGACCGGCGGTGCTTCCTTCTCTTCAATGACAACAATTTCGTCCTGATCAGCACTCTCCCAGCTGTCAGCAACGCCCTGGGCGGTATCGTCAGTAATATCGCGGACGGTCTCGGCCACATCTGACGGAAGAGTTTCCTCCAGAGCACCTTCGCTCTCCTCGCGACCAATCTCTGAGTGAATCGCCTGGGCGGCAGCGCCTTCTTCAAACTCCTGCTCTGTCTTGGCGTGCGTCATAGCATCAAGGTCTTGGGCAATCTCAGCCTGAACCTGTTCGTGCTCAACTCGCTCGATGGCCTCACGGGCTTCGTGGTCGGCCTTGTCCGCAATATCGCTGATGGCCTCGGAAACCGTCTCTCTATTCTTATCGACGGACACATAGCTGTCGAATTCGGACGTAGGAGGGGTTTGCTTCACCGAGGGTCGTGAATGTTGGGAAGACGTGCGGGTTGCCTTGCGGCGAATGTTTGGCGAGGTTGGATGGCTCCCGTCATAGTGCTGAGAGCCAGCTGGCGAATTCTTGTTAAGAATTTGAAAAGACCCAATATGGGATCCGGTGATGGAGCCAGGGTTAGGAGATTGGACAGGATGACGGCCGCTCGTGATGCTCTGGGGCGATGACTGCGCCAGAGTGCCCATCAACTGCTGGTACAGGAAGTCGGTTGGGGCATCCTGCGAGTGATATGAGGGCGGGTGAGACTCGGAGAATTGGTCGACCTGGTACTGCTGCGCAGGATAGGGATTAACCATGGGAGGGTGCGGCTGGTGGTGGTGTTGGTATTGGCCGTAATGCCGGACAGGTTCGGTCGAAGTGATTTCTGGTGATTGGGGAGTGAGATTATCAGATCGCGAGGACTCGGTCAACATGGGCTGGTCGCCCTGGCTAGGTTTGGGACGGTTGAGGAGGTTCAGCAAGTACGATCGAGTATCGGGAGGCGGCGAGCCGTTGCCGAACGAGTTGGCAGGCTGGGAAGGTGGCGAGGGCTTGGGCTCTTCAGCATCGTGAGCACCTCGCATCAGAGCGGCGAGCAAACCGGACGGGTCGGCGCCGGTAGGTGCAGGCTGGTGGATGGGGGCTTGAAACGACTGGGAAACGGCCGGAGGCATCTGAGACTGGTGTTGGTTCTGGTGTTGATTCTGATGCTGATACTGGTTTTGCTGCTGAAATTGCTGCTGGGGCGGTTGCTGGTACTGCTGTTGTTGCTGAGCTTGAGGATTCTCGCGTGCAGTCTGGCTCTGCAGCTGCGAGCCACCGCCGCTAAATTTGAGCAGGTTCAGCAAATTGGCAGTGCGATCCGCGTTAGAGGCTCCCATGTTCATGTTGTTGACGGGCGGCGTGGGAGCCGGAGGCATGTCCATGTCCATGTCGGCAGCCGGGGAGCGGTGACGGAATTAAAAAAGAGAAGCCTGCCCTGCCCCGTGCGGAGGGTGCGTCAATGAAGGTTGATCGGATGGAAGCAAGGGATGCCGATCCGAATCCGCGTCCTATTTTTTCTCTCTCCTCTTTTGCAGAAGAAAGAAAAGCGGGTGTGGGGGGGGGGGGGGACGTGTTGGTTGATTGGGCTCGCAACCTTGGAATTGACGTTGCCAATGCAACCCCTGTTCAACCACTGTTGTCCCGTTGCAACAAAGTCCGCTGCGTTGCGCTCTCGCAACTAATCTGCCGTAAGCCAAGGTGCGGAGCACCAGTGTCTGATCTCGAGACCGGATGAGACACACCAAAACCATCCCGCAGGATCGGCGCCCAACTCGTCTCACAATGAGAGCTCATGAATAGTGACACACCCGCCTCACAAATTGCACGTCAGAGATTTCACGTTGCATACGAATCCACTTGCTCGACACCCAATATCGCCAGCGCCGCTCTTGTCGAAATGTACCTGGGCATTATAATTCACAAGTGGTGCCCGCCCCACTATAGTGGCTTCAGTAGTGTTCCCGGCCTGTGCAGGGTCAATTTCTGTCATGCGTCGAGCACGAAGCAATCCAGTGGGAATCACTGCCTAGCATGAACGGGCTGGTGAACGCATCATGAGTTCGCGTCAGATTGTGCTAGGTGCTACCAGGAAATGATTTTCTTAGAATTTCGGATTCGCCTCCAACGCTCTGCAACTAACCTCTTACCGTCGTCCTCCCGTCATCGCTAGGGACGATTAGCCTACTCTAGACCAGCGCGAGCCAACATAGCGAGTGCAGATCCTCAAAAATAGCATCCTTGCGCGCACATGGCGATTGATTGGTGGCTCGTATGCAGGTGGAGGTCCTCTTCCGACTCGTGTGTAAGACGTAACCTAAAGATGCTTTTCACAAAGCTAATGCAGGCCAAGACAACCGTGGAAGCAACCTCGTTCAGCGAGGGCTGATTCCCCGGAGTCTACCGCATGTCGCAGGTTCCCGCTACCGTTTTCAGATTGCAGCCAAGGAGAAAAGCAATTATGGTCCGACATTTATTGAATCTTTGATAACGGCTTCTAGCCAACCCCGTAAACTCCCGGAGGCTGAAAAGCAACCACTAATGAAGGGCGCTGTGTCACTTGGACATGCAGCCACAAGAACAAGCGTTTCTTGGCTCTTTGCCATCATCCGGTATCGAAGTTGGTGCCAACTCATTGGGTGGATAACACAGAACTAAATCCATCGCTGCCCACAACGCTAGATTCCTACACCGATCCAGGCGCCACAGCATGCAGATTGTTACCAGGCCAATGGAAAGCTCATTTCCGTCTCACTTGTGACTGGGAGAAAGTTGCCGGATTTCCGAATCCGCTTCTTTAATACCCGGGGTCTCTTCTCTCAGTCACGCAGCTGTCTCAGTTTCGACTGCCTCAATACAAATCCAACCAGTACCGTACGGCGTATAAAAACCTAACCGGCCATCTGAAACTCGCTTGCCACGTGGGCAACCTCGATAAGGAGATTTCTTAGTTTTTGAAAGGTTGCGGTAACCGAGATGCAGGCGACTGATACTCTCCAAGTTAAGCGACAGCATGCAGACTGTCAGCTGGTCCTGCGGTGACCACCAGCTAGTTAGCGTTTGATCTACTCACCTTGTCGGTTGCCTGCGATATCGGGGATGAAGCTCCTATTTTGCAAGCTTGTGGAATACCAAGCGAAGGTTGCGCGTGGCCGCTCTTGTCGGTGAGCATCAAAGATGTCTCGTGCTGGAATATTTGAGGAATATTGCGTAAGGACAACTCCAAGTGAGCCCCCACAATTCCGCCACCAATTTTCCAACGAGGTCTCAAAGATACAGAGCATCTCTATCTTAACAAATATCCTTGAAATTGTAGAAACAACAATGTAGTAGCCAGGGACTACCCTAGAGGGTGCAAGTCGAGTTAGGCTGTCTCAAAAAAAAAAAAGTCTGTCATTCACAACCCCACAATAAGCAAACACTCTGCTGTGAACCAAAAGCTTAAAACCATTACGCCAAATGACTGTTATCTATTGTTAATGTAAAATATATGATAAATACTCCAAGGTTTTTCTTTTATCTATATTTAGTTATATAATATGATCCTTTGTAATCAAACGGACCATTGCATGCGATTCTAGACCCAGGAACTCTAATTATTAACCATAGCTCCACATCACTGACATCAACTCCTTGCTTTGTATTCAGACATGGAAACGTCTCTGTTGGCGCACTGATAAAAAATGGGAACTTTGCTTGACTAACCAACCTAGCCTATATCTGGCGCTTGAATCGTCGACCTCTGTTGAGTTCCGCCTCAATTTGCTCATCGGTCAATGTCAAGCCATCTGGTCCCCTATGCCTAGAGCCTTCCTGGAGATGAGCTCTCAAGGCTGCACGGTCCGTATAATTTGATGACCTGGGACACATTCTGCAGCAGTAGTCCACGTCTACCGCGAATGATTCCCAGCGCTCAGTTGCTGCGCGCTGATGCCGGATTCGCACAGCTTCCTGGGCGATCTGGTTGATGTAACCTCTCACCTCCTCGAGCTCGAGGTAAGCATCCGTCCTCTCCTTGATAAACTGCATAGTGGATGTGCCCGTATTTGGAGGCTGCCAGTCGTCCAGAGACAGCGTGTGGAGGTCTTGGTTGACATTGAGCCTGAAGGCACGGTCTAGACCAATAGCCGAGCAGTGGGATCGCCACCCGTTTGTTCCGTTTTCTCCTTCGCTGTCAATCACGGACTCCTTCCAATGACGTCCAATCTCAATGTACTTCTTGAGCCATTGCTTCCGTCTGACATTGTCGGATGCTGCTGCCCTGGTGAGTGCGATGGTGACGGGAGTTCTGCTTCTCTCTTTGCCGGACTTGAGCCCGGTCCCGATACTGACAAAAAGTGCTGGAACCGTACCGTGAAGCTCGTGAATTTCTCTTAGAGCGAGCAATGAAGGGTTGTTTGCGACCATGCCTCCGTCCAAAAACTTCCTATCACCGATCTTGATGGACTCAAACCACCGCGGAGCCGCAGTTGTCGCTCGAGCAACCTCCCAAATTTTAGTTGTGTGCGCAGGGCACGGGTTTGGGGGGTTCCATCTATTGGAATCCCTCGCTTCAGGGTTGTAATTGTTGTCGTATGTTCTCCAAACATATTGGCGCGACACGCCACCTTCTTTGTGGATGCTCCACGAAACAGTCATGCTGCATGGGTTTTATTAGCCGCGACAATGCGTGACAAGGGTAAGCAAAAAGCTCTCACGTTCGAGTTCGGTCCTCTCGGTATTTGAACGCCTCGTTGTTCGCTTCGTGGGGTAGGGAATCGGTTCGATCTCGTTGGAGGCTCTTGTAGATGGCCATCTGAAATGCTTCGCGCGTTTTGCGGCATGAAAACTTTGCCCTCGGGTACCATAGTATAGATCTCTCATGAAACCATCTTGGCTTCCCGAAAACTGCATTTCCAAATTCTACGTACTGGTCGAGAACATCGTCAACCGTCATACGAAGTCTCCCGAGCATGATGGCAGATAGACTGTTGATGATTGTTAGGTTCGGGTGTAACGGCATTGTTTGACCAGCACTTACCCTCCGGTAGATGTTCCCGCTACATAGTCAAAGTAATGGCAAGGAAGAAAGTTGTCGACACGATCGGTCGGGTCGTTGCCTTTGTCTCGGTGTCCATTTCCCATCCATAGGTAGGAGCTACTACTACTGTACGTAGGCTGCTCAAGCTCTCGGATTCGCACCATAATCTGTTTCAAAATTAATAGACTGGAGAGGCCACGAATTCCACCTCCATCTAAGGGAACGAGTCAGCACATTTGTCGAAAGGTGGACCAAGGGATGTCAAGTGGAAGCGAACCAAATGTGAGGACAACTTTCCGAGACCAGGGTCCCTCTTCGTTAGAGACATCGGCATGTCCGCGAAGTGGGATTGGGATTTGAGCAGACTGGGCTGCGGGTTCTTCAAGGCCGGATCCTGCGTCATGGGTGCCTTGCGGGTCTGAGGGAGTCGCCATAATGACCCAAGCTTACCGTGACGCTTTGAGCTCTGGTCAAAGAGGCTATGGGAGTGGTATTTTGCACCTTTAGCAAGGCCTATTCAAATGAAACCATAAATGTGAAGTTTAAGTTGGGAAACGGACCGAAAATTGGTCTGGTTGGAGAGGGAAGAGGGACGGGCACGTCTTATGACGGGCGACTCTGTCGACGCGTGCACGACGTAATACCGCAGCACCTACGAGAGGCAGCCAAACGATCAAATTTTTATTATGCCACGCCCCTTTTCTTGGCGTTGCCTTATTTCCAGTCGTTGTATTTTGTTAGATCGGTTGAAAAACAGTGTGACCATCCAGCTACGTCTGTGAGGTGGCTTGTCGTGGTAGAGGCTGGATTGCAACAAGCCTATGCGAATAGTAACAACATTTCATTCCAAATATTCCATCTTTTATTTGAGATTACATTCACTTCAAACCGCAAGTATGATATTCGGAGCACATATATGGCGAGGGCCCTGTACCTAATGTGGGTTGAAATACCACCCACTGTGAGTCTCCAGCGTTCGTCTATCAAATCGAAAGTGGAGTTTGCAATTTTAATGCTGAATGATTTCAAACTCTTGATCTGCTTCAATTGGATGCCTTTCTAGCCACCTGATACACACGAGTTCAACATGCACTGCCTCTCAGCGAGCTATGGAACCTGCCGGATTTCCGAAGCGGGCTGATGGGAAAACCAGTCATGTGTACATATTAGTCGCCTAGCCTGCTGCATGCATGAAATAGTTTGCGGCATTTTCTTGATCCAACCAAATTCTCTTGGGAAGTGCAAAAGAGGCGCCACTCAGCCTGGTCTTCCGGCAGCGTCGGGCTTCCACGACGCACAGCTGCTGCACCACAGCTCTTCTGCGCGGAAATCGATCAAAAGAGCATCACTGAGACAAATAAGGTAAATCCATGGGTATTTAATCATAAATCATTATGAAAATAGATGAACATGAAACCACATCAGAAACCCATCCACCCATCATCTGCGAGGACTATGTTGACTTCAGATCAGCGAAGCAGTGGTGTCCCTCCGCGCATTATTTCAAGTATTGACCACGTAGAGCTCCGAGTGCGCTGCAAGAAATCTATGAATATTGTAGCGGATCCCTAAGCTCCTAAAGTTGACAGTCGCGATAAGTTCGCCCTCCTCGGCCCCTTCTTTCGTCCCTGGCCGGGGCAAACGGACGGAAACGGTGTTCTTCCAGCGCGGAATATCCACCTTTTCATAATGTTTGTCTGATGATTTAAAATTTATCAGTATATTGTTCTGAGGTTTGGGGACGCTGGAAAACCGTCACCTTTTACCTTGCTCACGTCCAGGGACCGAAGTTCGTCGGATTTCATGTCGAGAACAGCCACGGTGTAGCGGTGATGCACGCGCTTAGACATGATTGAGAGGAATTTAATTGGCTTCAAAAGTTTCTCGGGGGGGTTGATTCCAATAGTTATCCCGGCGCAATCGTAATTAGAAACCGCTCAAGAGAGAAAACAAAGCCGGTCAGGGAGCGGGGAAGCTCTCTACAAATGGACTCACACTCACCGGCGGATGACCATCGTTCTCCCGTTTTTCAAATGAGCGGTAGCACCTCGTGCAACTCAGATACTTCCCGCATATCCATAATTCTCAGCCTGCTATTCCTTGGCATTTGTCATATATGTGGACGACACCGCCACCGACTCCCGGACCCCATTGTGAGCTGACATGTTGTCTTTCTTGTGGAACACCTTGGTGCCTCCGGCCCTATCATGGCACCTCACAAGGCATCTTTTCTCAAAGGGTGGTATCCAGCTAGCGCCACGTCAAGCCGAGGCCGAATAATGTACAGCCAACCTCCTTAGAAATGGGCTGTGAGCCTATGATCAGCCGCACTGTCCTGCAGGCTGTCCGCCACCTAGCTTCTACCTTTCTACCTCTTGGTAAGGCAATAATCGGTGAACATGATTGGTCAAGAGCCTGGCCACAAGACAGCTAGATCATTCGTGTTGGGCAGAAGGCACTTGTGGTGTGCCTCGTAAAGACCATCTCACCTTTTAGTCCAGCCAAGCCTTTTGGTGATCCATGAAATAAATTCTACTCCAGGCTGGACGATCTTATCAGACCCGCTGAGCAAAATCGTGGCCCTTAGCTTCGCACGGGCATCGAGTGAACCGGACCTTCAGCCTGATACGCAAAGCAGGCTGTGAATCACGAGGACAATGCATATTTGTTGTCCACAGATTACCTTTTTATGTCTTACAACTTTAAAAACTTCGAACAAGCGCATAATAAATGGAATGAAGGTTCAAATGACTCTGATTGACATATCCATTGCTGGTATGCAACCCTCCCGAGTTTCTAAAGGGCTGGGAGTTCCTTGTACTTTCCCACTTCCTCTACTTCATATGACGAACCAATTAAAAATACTATGAGGTTTTTCTGGGGCGTTTGCCGTAGTATGAGAATGTGTATCGACCAAGCTCACACCGCTAGCATATCACTGATCTAGCACGGCTTAGCTGTGAGTCTTGCCACGAAGCACTGGCGTTTGGTAAAATGTTGTCGTCAAGATATATAGCCAACAGTTGGAAATATTTAAAGCAATTACGAGTGGATACGAGTAGTAGCCGGTGATTTTGACCTTATGGTGCTTTCATGCACGTATCAACAAGTCAGCTTAGCTCAGGAACCTGGTACCTCAATAGTAGCTTCGGAAATCAGCAAATGCAACACCATGCTCACTCTCCTGTCCGATAACAGAGCCCGGGATGGATACAATCACATCCGACCGCAACACCTCAAATTCAGAACTAACGCTTAGAAAGTTCGGAATGTGGGGTGCATCGGGGCGATTTCTACTCTTGGTCGTAACCTTTTGCTGCAAGCGTCTCATTGGAGAGCCCACCTCCATCTATCTTAATCCCAGCCATCTTCCCCCACATAATTGGACATCAATCCCACTGGGACTCTCAAAGATGCATCTGGTTTGGTGTGTTAAAGAGGCGCATCATCATCATGTGAGGCTATGTGAGAACAAGGTTACATTCTAACTGCCGGTTATCCACCCCGGCTACATCCATCACGGAAACGAGCATCTCCGATTGGGAACTGCCCCTCATTTACATCGATGGATGATGGAATAGCTCGACACCAACAACCACATTTGGGCACGAACCCGGTTCTGCTGTTTTACCTTTACTGTCAATCGTTCTTGGCAATGCTTGGCTTCCCAATTTTCTCTTTTAGGTTGATGGAGAGCCAAGCTCCAGATGGAAAAACCCCTAGCTGCATCAAATATCTTCATATCAACCAATGATGTGATGGCTACCTGCTAGTGATGGACGCAACCAAGGCTTTTTCGGATTAATGGAAGCCAATGAATGATTCAACCCCGCCCCTACCAAGCAGACATGCACCCGATGCAACATGTGTGAAGCAAGTCCTTGTCTTGACCAGGGAGGCCGAGGCGGGGGACGCTTCTTTTGCCATGGCCTTTCCCAGAATACAAACTAAACATAAATAGATAGAAGCCCCATCGTTTATCTCCCCCTTTCCCGTAACACGCTGTGGCGCGAATGCTGCAGTTCACCGTTCGTATCAGTGACACCCGCAAATACCGACCATGGACGAAAACCTCGATGAGACCGCCATCCACGAGATTGAGGAGGAGCTTCACACCAAGATTTACCCTGGGACAGAGATTATGCGAGATGTTGGAAGTCATCACTTCGTCAAGGCCGGCGATGCGGTTGGCGAAGCCCGGGTGCTTGTCCCGCAGCCCTCCAACGACCCCAACGACCCGCTCAACTGGAACAGCACATGGAAAGCAATTACCATCTTCTGTAGCGGGCTTCTGTCATTCAGCCTGAACTTGGGACCCCTGGCTAATGCACCATTATTCGGTTCGCAGGCAGCCAGACGTGTGTTGTCAATGCCGGCTAACTGAAAGCAGAGGCTTACATACATGAATGGGGATGTACTCTTGCGGAGGCGATCCAGTTTACTGGTACAATCGTGAAAGTCAAAAGAAATCTATCGCTTCTAACTCAGAACTAGGCGTGGCTATTCTCGTGCTTGGCTTTAGCAATTTTATTTGGGTTCCCATGTTCACTTGCTTCGGCCGCAGACCCGTCATGATCCTGAGCACGTTCATTTGCGCAATCTCGTCAATCTGGAGAGCCGTGGCAACAAGCTACGGATCCTTCATGGGAGCTTCGGTGTCAGTAAAGCCGCGCAAGTTTACCAAGCCCAATAATTAATACCCTCAGGTTGAATGGTATCGGTGCTGGGCCATGTGAAACGATTATGCCCCAGATCATCGCCGACATGATATTCCTCCACGATCGAGGCAAATATCAGACCCTCTATTTCACGGCATACTTTAGCTCTTTGATGGTAAGAAAACCCCGCACGCTCGTGTCTAATTCTTCTCACAGCTCGCTCAGATCGGCCCAATCATTGCTGGATCCATGGCGGAGCATCACGGCTGGAGAAGCTTCTGGTGGTTCAACACGGCGTTGCTCTTCTTCACATTTGCGGTAAACGCCCTGCTCTTTCCCGAAACCAGATACAAGAGAGAGGTGCCCTCTGCGCCTCAGCAGGACTTGGAAACCAGCAAGGAGATTGAAAAGGTGCACAGCAACGAGGGAGCTGCAAGCATACAGGAAGTTGAGGCCGAGAGGGCCGCCGCACCCACGACATTCAACTTGACAGGCGAGCACGCGTGGCTCTCCCGGGGCAAACCGTCAAAGAAGCAATTCGCGCCCTGGGGCGAATACCAGGGCAATATTTTCCGCGAGCTCTGGCTCCCGTGGTACCTCCACCTGTACCCCATTGTCGAATTTTCGTCGTTTGTCGTCTCCTTCACGGCGTGCGGCTTCCTTCTCGCCAACCTTACGCAGCAGCAGGCCCTCTCGCCGCCGCCCTACAACTTTGCTCCCCAGTCGGTCGGCTTCACCAATTTCGCCATCCTGGTCGGCGGCCTGATCGGGCTCTTCACCTCGGGCCCGCTGTCGGACTGGGTCGCTGATTACCTGACCAGGAAGAACAACGGCGTTCGTGAGCCCGAGATGAGGCTCATCACCATGGTGCCGTACGTATTCATCATGATACTGGGAGCCGTTGTAGTTGCCGTGGGATACGACCACCACTGGCCGTGGGAAGCAATCGTTGTGATTGGCTACACTTGTTTGGGTATCCAAGTCACCAGTCTGCCCAGCATTGCCTCGACATACGCCATCGATAGCTACAAGCCAATAACGGGCTCCATGTTTGTCACCATTACCATGTAAGCCTCAAAGTTCCCTCACCAAGCATGGCAAAATTAACATGCCTCAGTAACAAGAATGTGTGGGGATATGGTTTCAGCAAATACATCACTCCTTGGGCGGAAAAGAATGGTTTCATCCCCCCGATCCTCACTACAATGGCGCTCATCGTATTCTTCTGTTGTTTCGGCATTCTATTTTGGTATCATGGAAAATACTTCCGCGGCTTGACCAAGAACTCTTTCGTGCACAAGCTGTAAATTAGTAATACGGCCTAAGTTTGGCAGAGTGTTGAAGGAATATTGCTCGTAGTAAATCACAGGCTCTGTTAATGACTGCTACGTGAAATATTCCACCACCTCAACATCCAAATTTAAATTAATTGCATGTAAAGCTCTTTGAGTGCAGAAGCCACTTTGTTGCAACCGAAGAGCCCAGTATCGAATACAGCTGACTGCGCTCAGTTCTCGTTTCAACAACCATCTTCGCCAACTGTGATCGCAGGAAAGAAACGCCAGTCTACGAATCCACATTAAGTTAAAAATATTAGACAAGCCAGTCCATTATAGCTATTGACATATAAGAGTAATGGTGCAGACAAAGAGCCCGGAATCGCCTCACAACACATACCGCCTTGGACTGATATCACAAGTCTGGCTATTTCCAAATACGAATAAAATAAATATATTACATGAATAATGTATTGTCTTGGGGTATTTATTTCGTATTTGAATCAAATAATGATTTCTGATTGCGCCTCATGAGGCTCCATAGATGCAAGGGAAAGTGCTGCATCATAACAAAACACAGCCCAGCGATAACACTTGGGCGCGTTGCTGGTGCCACGTTTTCTATTTCCCAGACTCGCCTCCAGATCATGTGCAGTCATGAATCACCGCATCATCACGCAATACAAAGCACCCCCGAGTCTGACATGAGGACGAACACCGCTGCAGGTTTCTCACCGTCAGCCCCCTTCCAGCACCAGATCACCTCAGCTCATCCGTACAACCAGCGCCAAGCAACCGCAGCCCAGCGCAAACGTCCCACCCCCCCCTCGGTCCCCGTCACACGCACGGCGAGAGTGAAGATAGAAGCCCCTCATCCGTTCTGGTCTCGTGGGGGGGGGCGACAATTAGGCACCAGAATTCTTCAGCGAGGGGTCATCTAACACACGAGTGGCGCAGAAGGGTTTCGTGTCGTGGTCAAAGGTGAAACAGAGATGAGCGTGAAGGCCCGGCTAAGCCCATGACGACCTCACATCCTGCATGATACTGGGTGCTTTGTTTGACATCGTGAGCCCTGCACCATGTGCGTGGCTGTCGTGAATGGACCAGACGGCCACCACGTCCGTGGCACTGGGTCTGGAACGCAAGGCGTTGTCTACATTCCCATCATGTTCACACCCAAGACACATTTGCTCCGACGCAGTTGATTGAGAAATTATTATTACCACCTATCGTGTTGTCCGCTAGATCCCTCATTCCATCACGAGCGTGTATGCAACCCAGTTCGTTCCAGACTCCGTTCCCACCAACAACCCCCCCACGTCTTACTTTCCCTGAAGTGATGGAAGCAGACCTTGGAAAATAGCCATAAGAATGCACTTGAAGGGTATAATGCCTATTGATAAAAACAAGAAGACAGAAACAAAACCAAATCATCAAAAAAGAGAAAAGAAAAAAAATAAGAAAGTAGCCAGCGTATAATTCCTTAGTGGCATAACACTTGCATGCCGTGTCTTGTTAAGCCCTTCCCCCCGCCTGACGTCCATTCATACCCGTCCGTATCCCAGCCGCCGCCTTACCCACCGACCCGATCTATTCTCATTGTTGACCCGTACCAAATAACCCGTCTATGATTTAGCCCTAATAGGCAGACCCAGCCGACAATAGTGTGGAGTGAAGACAAAAAGAAAAGGGAATGTAGAAGACAAGACGAAATCTATGATAGCAAAATCCAACGTCCCGAAAGCATCAAAAGGCAAAAACATGCAGATAACACACCCTATACAATTCCAGTAGAGGAATGACAACAGAATGACGGTTGGGAGATGTGCCCGTCCCCAGATGAGCAATGTAACGCGCCCGACAGCGCCGTGCAAGCCGTCGGCGAAGAGAGGCCAAGCCGCCGCCGCCTCAGCGCGGATCTACCCGCCACTGCCAGGTTAGGGCCCTTTCCACTTTTATCTCTCATCGCCGGCTGGGGAGCTGATCGCCGACAAGGTTTGCAAGCTCTGGGCAGTAGTGTCAGGAGAGCGGGAGAAAGTGGAACTACCGAGACCCCATGACAACCCCCCCCCCCTCCCCGGGGAAGCTAAAAGGGCGAGGTGGTGGTACCAAAACAGGGCGATATTGGCAGATCGTGTTCGATTTGAGATAGAGAAAGTAGGAATCCTTGAATTGTGCTCGCCGACGGGCGCGTATCCCACACACCTTCTCGCCGACGGACGGCTAACACCGCCACGGATGCACACCAGATGGCGCAATCATTCAGCAAGATGGGTGAGGCTAACGGCGTGGTTTGCGAGGCCAGAGGGTGTTGCGGCGACATTGGAGGTGCCCCGGCCCGGTTGCTAATTGGCGTGCGCCACAGCACCTGACTCGCCCCCGCGACCCTCCAACAGGCGTTCACGAGGCTGCCCAATGCGAACACTCAGATAGGTGACTCAACAGCCCCGCGGCCGAAACACGAGGCAAAGGGCAACTTGTGAGTGGTCATCCGCCAGACATGCCTGGTCGTCGCGGCACGCCTCATGCTCTGGGCCCGCTGTCGCTGTACGCCCCCGTGTTGTAAACAGTCTGTCCAGCCTGCGCCGCCAGGCTGGGGTAGCTTTCTGGGTACGTTGAGGGTGCGGTATCCCATCGCGGAGGGGTTGCGGTAGTCTGATGATGACTGAGGGGGGTGTGCATGCCGGACGAGCCGTATCCCCCAGCTGTTGCCGTTCTCGTATCGTAAGTGCTGACTGCTGGGAACGGCGTCGTGGTGATGCGCAGAGGCGGCTGTGATTGCGACGGGCTGGGGTTTCTGAGGCTGGGGCTCAGCGTGCGCGAAGCCGCCGTCGAGTAGCCCGGCGCGGCTGCTGTGTACGGCGTCCAGCTCGGCTGGGACCCGGAGAGAGATCGGGGAGACGGGATGGTATCGTGGTGAGCGGGGAGGGCGTACTGAGTGTGAGGATCGGACGGGCCGGAGGTGATGGCCTGGCCAGGAGGGGTAGGTAGAGGCGCGTAGGGGCCGCTCCCCGGGGTGATCATGTTGGCGGGAGGCAGAGTGCTGCTGGGGCTGGCACTGTACTTGCCGATAATCTTCTTCAGGGCGGGCTCAAGGATCTTCCAGGGGAACACCTTGACATCCTTCTCGATGTTGCGGGGCTTGGGGTTGGGGAATGCCATGATGATCTTGAAAAACTCCTCGCTCTCGGGCTTGGCCTTGGACACGGTCATGGGGTGGAATCCTTCCAGGTTGCGGCGGATTCTGTTCTTCTCTTCCACGCTGAATCGATTAGGCGCGGCCACGAGCTGCTCCAGGAGGTGGATGGTGTCGACGGAAGTGACATAGCACTCGCTTCTCTCAGCCCACCAGATGCACGAGATGCAGATGCTGTTGGGAGGTCGCTCGTTGACAGAAACCGGCTGGAAGCTGGCTGTCAGCGTTGACCCGCGCTGCGTCTTCTGGAAGCGGACAATGCGCCGGCGGTTCTCCCACTCCTCCTGAGACCAGTTCTCCGCCATCGAATCGAGCTTGCCCTGTATCTTCAGGACAGCCTTGTTAGAGTAGAGTGACACGGGGTGGTAGTTGCCGCCGTTGCTGTTGTTGATGGTGCTAGTGCGGATGAGCTGCGGCGTCCCGTTGGACGAGGAGGGCATCGGGAGTGGCGTCAAGCTTGGTCGCCCCGGCATGGATCCGTCCAAGGCCGCAGGACTCCTCCCAGTGCTCCCCAACGTGCTTGGATAGCCGCTCCATCCGGCCGACCGCCTGTAGTGAGGATCCGTAAAACTGGTGCTTCTATACGTGCTAATCATCTCGTTATTTCCCTGGAAAGCGTTTGGATACTGGGCCTGCGGCTGGGCAGGGTACTCGTAACTATTTGTAGGAGCCTCAGAGGGCAGTTGAGGCTCGATTTTAGGTGAGGCACTCGGCTGATCAACCGCAGGGGCAGGTGCCCCGTCCTCCTGCTTGGGTATTTTGGCGGTCCTCGTGATGTCATCCCCAGACCCTTCGAGGTAATGGAAATTTCCAACCATGGTCCGCGACATCTCCTCTCCAGAAGACACTTCGAGGAGAAGTGACATGGGCACGCTGCTCCCAGAGCAGCCCGTGACCACGAACTGAGGCGCATCTGCGCTGCATGTGTAGGTATAACCAGAGCTGTCGTGCATGTCTCTGGTCACCTCTGCTGGGCACTTCTCAGACCCAAATAATAGGGAAAATAGCGGCATGTGCGACGAGAGCGCGAACAGGTCATACTGCGACGAGATCTTGACGAAAACCTTTGTGGAGAAGACGCCTGACGTGGGCTGAAATGACAGAACAGTCGGCCCCGTGGGCATGTATTGGGCGACTGCGGCATTGTTGTTGGAGGCGAACGACTGCTGGTTCAGCTGCGCAAACTTATCCGTCTGCTGCGCAGAAAACGACTGAGCAGGATACTGCTCGTAGCCGGTATCTGGGTACCGCGTTGAGTCGTAGGCGCCTGTGGCTTCGTCTTTGGTCAGCTGTTGGTCCTTTCCGCACCCCGCACCGCCAAAGTCACCGTCGTCGCCACAAGCCGGCCACGATGATTGCGGGCTCGCTTCGCTCGTAGCCGGCTCGCCAGAATCGCACTCACCAGGCATGGAGGGCAACTGGGCCTTGCTGTAGGCGGCCATTTCTAAAAACCTAGGAGGGGAGTCCCCCTTTGGGTCTCCCCCGTTAGCTGCTCGAGCAGCTTCTTCGTAACGAAGCGTGAGCGTCTCGGGCGACTCGAGCCTGTCGTCCACACCGACAATGATTGGCTTTTGGGGATGGTAGTCGGGCTATGGGGGTCAAACGGTGTCAGTCTTGGGTATGTCTCGAAACAAGAGTGTCGAAGGGGAAAAGTCCACAAGGAGGGCAATGGAGAAAGCGAAAGGGACGAAACCAAGCACCGTCTCTGGCCTTTTCCGCGCAAGCGAGAAGGAAGGAAGCTTGGCTTTGTCACGGGAGTGCTGGAACAAGGTCTGGGTTGACGACTCACCTCGAACAGCTTGTAGGAAGGACACTGGAACTTGGCCGCAGACATTCAAGCTGAGGTGAAGGGGGAGATGATGGGAAAAGTGCGTTGTTTTGAGGGAGGGAAGGTCAAGAATGCAAACCACTTGTCTTGGACAGAAGTGGCCGTGGTTGCACTTAAAACCAGGTCTCGACGAGGTCTTATTTGGTTGAGATCAGGCGGGCCACGGAGAGAGAGGATCACTCTGTTTAAACCTTCGTCTCTCGGAGATTTGGTCGAGCAAGGCGCATGCACTAATGTACAGGCGGATACTTTTGATATGCTGGCTGGCTGGTCTCTCTGTCAGTCTCTCTCCCTTAAAATTGCTTCTGCGCCTTTGCAGGTGGCGTTGTGAAACAGCCGAGTGAACAGCGGGTTTTTCACTGGTGTGATGCGAGATGCTGAGAGGGGCGCGCGGTGGTTCCGATCCAGAGCAGAGACACTTACATTCCAAGAAGGGAGAGGTGAGTTACCCTTTAGAGTCCTGGTTGCTTTTCGCTGGGAGGATTGCTTCTTAAACCGGGGTAGCGGTCACGGTGACGCGGAACTTGGTGTTCAGAGATACCGGGGCTCATTGGTCGAGTTATGTTGAGAAATCAGACAAAGTTGCGTGGGCGGTCAAGTCCCAGCAATGAGAAAACCCCAATGGAGACTTGCAGGATTGTGTGCTGAAGAAAATCGTGTAATGCAACCCCAAGAGAATCTGGGAACCCGATTAGCCTCGTCACAAAGGCAGCAGAAGAAGCGGTTCCCCTTGAGCGTGCAACCGGATCACAGAGCCAGCATCAACCAACCGCTCTGAAACTCTTTCACGCGGAGAACCGTGCTCAAACTCGATGGATCGGATCTACTCATCGGGGAAAAAAAAACGTACTAGGCCTGGCAGGTTCAGTGGGAGACTTTCGATCACCGTAAACGAGATGAAGCTAAGCGTTGTCAAGGAAATTTTGCCAACGGGCCATGCGGGTGAAGCTTCCTGCTGGCACCGCAAATCTGTTGGCAGGAAATGATGGTCAGTCTTTTTTTTTTCGGGCCAAAGTAAAACGATGAAATGACGTTGCGTCGGCGGCAGGTAGGAGCTCAGAGCGGACGGGCTGAGCTGAGCCGGCACTCTGGGGGTGGGATACAAACAAGAGACAGAGCGGAGGTTGAACGGATGAGGTGTTTGGAGCGGGAAGTGGAGGCTGGCCAGGCTTGGTGAGATTTGTGAAAGTCAGAGTCTTGCCCGGGAAGGTTGATGGGTGTGTCGGGGCCAGATGAGGGTTGAGAAACATGAGGGGGCATTTCTTTTTGAGGTTGGGCCGGCGTATGCACAAACGTCTGCCCTGCGTCCGCAAGAGGCGAGATAGTCGTGATTCAGATGGGACGGACGGCGGAGAAGCGGGGAGGCAAGGACGAGACGGGCAAAACACACCAGTGGATAGGTCGTGTGGAGCCGGATTGTGAAATCCCAGCCCTCTCTCCAAAGGTGATGAGGGCAATGGCAAGGCCGTGCCAGGGGAAACAATGTCAAAAGGGAAAGGGGATATGTTTCGTTGCTTTTGGGCCTCGATATTGTCAAGCTTTGTGATCCTTGTCCGCTGAGTCCACCCCCACTAGCCAGGCCTCTCCAGATAGACTAGCAGGAGCTCCAGTCCCCGGCAATGATGGCATCGGCCATTAACCATGGGGCAGAGTCCTCGTCCTTGCTCTAGTCAAGGTCCGCAGCATCTAGGGAGGGGGGCAAGGTGCCAAAGGGAAGGGGGGGCAAGGGCTGGGCCAAAGCGACACACGCCCGCCTCGGCCGTTGAGATGCCAGATGTTAATGTGTCTCAGAGACAGATGCAAGGGTGACGGCAGAAGCGTAGGGGGGGCGGGGGGTACGCGGAACCTCAAGACTCGGGAATGGTAGATAGGGATGGGAACTTGTGACGGGCAAAGGCAGCAAACGGGAATCTCCCGGCTCGGGAGAGGCAGCCTCGAACAGCTCTCTCGCGGACCCGTCCATATCCCATCACACCAGGAGGAGTGTTCGGGTCACTGCAATCATAGCACACTGTGGTGGAAGTGGTGGAAGCGGTTGAGGAATGGATAGGCTTGGCCCACCCCTCCTCCGCTTGACAACTACACATCTGTCCGAGAACATGTGCAATAGCGGACATAGTAGCCAACTAGCAAGCACGAAGCGAAAAAAGGGGGTGTGCACCAAGGAGCTAGTATGGAGTGGATGAGCCAGTGCCCAGTGCAGCCCAACCAGACGACAGCAAAAAGAAAGGAAAGGTAGAGAGGGGAGGGAGAAAAGAAAGAATTAAAAAAAAAAGAACGGTTTGTCAACGTGCCTGGGAATGGAGCGTATGCGTAATGAATGTGCATGTAAATCGATCGGAGTGGAGGGGCGTGGCTGTATCGCATCAGCGCTGATTGGAGAGCTGCAAGGACGGGGATGGCATGTTTAGTTGGGTGCAGGGGTGCCGGTAGTGGATGGCGCACGGCGCAGGGGGGTCAGCTGGAGAGCTCGTCAGGTCAGGACAAGCCCAGAGCGTCGAGGCGCTGAGCAAAAGGCCGGCCAAACGCCCAGTGGGACCCAGGGCACCAAGGACGGCTCAGGAGGGTCGAAGAGGGTCGCTGGGGGCCTGTCAAGCCAGTAACCAGCGCGCGGTTCCAACCGTGCTGCCCCCCCCGTCCCGTCTTCCGCCTTCCCGTGTTCAGCACTAACATCCGTTCGGGCGCTCTCAAAACTCCTCTGTACTGTCACGGCGTTTTTGTCTGCCGTCCATCCATAACACCAGCTTTGGATGCCCCAGCGGAAAGGGGGAGGCTGGAGATGCTCCGAGGCGGAACCGCCCAAGCTGCCAGCGCAAGGGAAGAAGTCGCAGAGGGGAAGCAAATAAGAATACACATACCGTATAGTCAGCTCGCTAAGCCTGTCTGCCAGCAACGGCAATGTCACTGTCACCGTCGGGTGAAATTGCGATGGAGTTGTTCCCAGCTGACAGACTGCTAGCCAAGCACTCAGCGTCAAAGTTCCGACGATCGCTGCAGTGGCACAACGGGCCTAAATCACCAGACCACCTCAAACTTGCAGGCTCAACTACACCCGTGTCGCAGCGCGTCCAACTTTGTTGACCACCGCCTGCACAGAGAGAGATACACCACCACCACCACTACCACCACCATGAATGAGCAAACAAACGAACCGGGCGTGTGTAGGACCCTTTGAGTGGGCGTCAGCTTCACCAGGATAGTCGGCGCCCCAAGCAGCCAAGGTTTCGCGGCAGGGATCAAGCCCAAAAGGGGAGCTTGGTCGTTCGAGAGCCAGGAGCAAGGGCTGGGAATGGACGATCGATGATCGCCTCGCCAGGGACTCTGAGTCAAATCTGTCAAATCCATTCCAGTCAGCCACTTATTGCTTTTCCCAATCCCATCTGCACGCAACTTCTCGGTCAATCTTGGTTCGGGTCTGAGACCCGTTCTCCCGTGTTGCAACAGGAAACATTACATCGGTCCCTCTCTGCCCTCCCCTCCATCGGCCAGCAGCGCTGCAATCCCCGTGCAAGCCGCCTGCAACCCACTCGCTCCCACCTGAGAGAGTTCGCGGCATGCACACTCGCAAAAGAAATGCGACCGAAGCAAAAGAAACCGAACAGCTAATCAGAGACGGATCTCCGGTCGGTGCGGCGATGGCGTCACTGCACCGCACGTAGCTACAGCCTTGGCCCGGCGCAACTATCCGCTCTGTGCGGGTGAGAATGGAGAGGGAACTACCAGAGCCGCTGCTAGGGTGCCGCCCGCGACAAGCCGCAGGCAGTCTCGGCGACTTTGGCTAGCAAAGCAGAAATTTCCTGTCTGACCGATGCCGCGTCCATAGCTGTTGGTGGGCCTATTCCGGCGCATCTGTTCGGAGGTGCTGCAGAGTCGACCTGCCCGCCCAACAAGCTCGAGGAATAGGGGAGGGAAATAATGAGAGGCGCAACGGGGGCGGAGGGGCAAACGTGCAAAATGGCTTTGGGGGGATTTGAGTGGTGCTGCAGCGTGCGAGGGAGCGCTGAGCCTGTCAAAGTGGGGCATCCGAAAAGGGAGCCCACAATCGTGGAGAGGCAATGGCGGAGTGAAAGAGAACCGAAATGAGGAAGCAGATTGAATCCATACTCACCCGCTCGTATCAACAAGAAAGGATTTAAT
The DNA here is from genome assembly GCA_013406985.1 of Calonectria crousiana. Classification (NCBI taxonomy): domain Eukaryota; kingdom Fungi; phylum Ascomycota; class Sordariomycetes; order Hypocreales; family Nectriaceae; genus Calonectria; species Calonectria crousiana. The sequence continues at coordinate 7,830 of VTGD01000110.1, read as the reverse complement.
CCTGTGTCTCTTGGGTCGCTTTGGCTTCAAGTCCTGCGATGTCTTGCCTTCTACGGACTTGGAATCGGGGCAGTGGCGGCGCTCGTCCCTTGGGCTACTCACAGCTGTCAGCGATCTAACACGTGAGCCCGTTCAATGTCTCACCCCTTACAGTCTCTCGGGTCTCGCTTGTACTTAAAAGCCCCCCTAGCTTTGGTATCGGTATCCGCTTTTCGCACTGACAGAGGAGAATCGGGTATGTAAGCTCCGGAACGGTAGCTGAGCACGAGATGGTGATGTCCTTGTCAAAAGGTTGTCAGGAGTAGTGCTGGTGGTTTTCGTCACGGTATCCCCAAGTGCTCAAACAAGGCTGGTCGTGAAGAAGAAGAAAAACACGAACCCCCAATAGATCGTGGGGAAGGCTAGCTATCTTATAAACATGCCCATCATCGACAAGATATGATGAGCAGTGGTTCTGCCAGGGCCCCTTCTCTTTTTAATCATCTCTTTCTTAATTGGCTTGTGGTTCTATTTTTTATTTTATTTTTATTTTATTTTTTTGCCAACGAGGCGCCCGCCGCCAGGGGATACGTTAGGTCGTAGAAACAAAGTACCCATCAAGGCGATGGCCTGCGCTGTGGGAGATCGAGGTGACCTCTTGCGACCCTGGTTACCTGGGCCCCTGGCGCCCCGATTGAGCAAGCGACGCGGCTCGATCTGGGGGTTGTGTGGCCTCTGGAGCTCGTGGAAGTGTCCCGTTCACCTAGCCAAATTACCTCTGTTGCCAGGGTGCGTGTGGGATGCGACTATGCCATACGGTTAAACAAAGCCTCTACAACCACGCCACCTCGGTTCCTGAGGGAAATCCAAATTCCTGACAGTCGAGGAGGTCATCGTATCGCATCTATCGCCCAATTTGCATGCTGCTCAGCGTCGGGGTTCCCTCAGCACCGCCAGCAGTTGGTCCGCCGGGCCAGGGTCTGGCTCGAGCGGGGAGCAGAAACATTCAGAAGCTTGAGGGGGGGCGGGTGTACGATCTGCGCAGGGAACCAGGGTCGCTAATGGCAGGGCTGCCCCCGTCCCGGCTTGGGAGGATCGCCAATGCGTGCAGGGCCGGAGCTACGCTTCTAGCTCGGCTAGGGTAACCAGTAGGCGGGAAATAGGACGGTGCTGCAGCCCGACTATTAGGTTCGCGATTGATGGCGCGCGCGGGCCGCACATATGGGGACGCCGCTACTGGCTAGTTGACCTGTCCAGTTGGTTTGGCCCCGTGAGCCGGGTCGGCAATTGACCTGACGTCCGGGGACTGTAGGACGGGCCTTCTATGTTGGAGAGCATTCCCATGGCGATGGTCATATCTGCCTCTAATTCCCGTATCGGTGCATCCCTTCACGGTGGCCCCAACGCGGCCTGCATCGTTGATTGGGCTGCGTCTAAATCCGGCCTCCTCGCCTACCGGACCCCAGTGCAACAGCAACATCGGGAAGCGGGTTTGCTTGTTTTTAGCATGCTCTGAAAAAATGGGACGGGCCCGGGAAGTCTTTTTTGTTGCCACTGGCTGCGTGTTTACTTCAACAACAGGCTATGCTATGGAATAACTGCAAGCTCCCGCCCGCCCGGGCAGGGTGACGAGCTATGGAAAACAGTGCAACCCCAGGTCGCTCTTGATCTTACCTGGACGGACGCTTACGATTGTGCACTGCAATCGCACAGTACGGACCCGGGCCCGTCTGTTCACACTCACTACCTTGGTGGAATGGCTCGCCACCAATCCTCTCTGCCCGTCAAGATGGGCAAATGACATATTTGCCTCTGCTCGCCTAAATCAGAATCCACCGTCTCTTGTAGTCCAACTCGTGCTCCGGATACAGGCTCACCTCAGTCCTGTGCGTCTCTCAGGCCAAGTCCCGCTTACCCGCGGGCCTGCCTGAGAAACCGCACACGACCCGCGACCCGTTTCCAATAATCTCGCTTGAGAGATGTTGCACTGCATTGTCTGCAACACGCTTTTTTTTTTTCATTGCAACCCTCACTGCAGCAGTCCGTTGACCGAGTCGTACGCAGGATTCTGAGCGTGGGAAATGCCACCCCGGTGCAGAATTTCGGCCACCCCAGTTGTCTTCGAATGCATTCCTCAGTCGCAGACCCGATGGAACGGTGAGGGTTCGCAAAAAAACTGGAACAATTTTGGGGGTTCTACTCCCGGGGAACAGTTGGTGGCAGAAGCGTACAACACGTGTCTGTCTGAACCATTGACGAAAATGAAACCCAGGGACTGCCAAGCTATGCAGAAGTCGTAGGTAGTCAAGTCGATACCCAGCGTTGGTGTGGAGAATGCAGCATGCCCCAGGGCGACGTGGGCTGGGAGCGCAATGGCGGGTTGGCAGCGATGCTTCGATTGCCTGTTTCAACACCCCGCCTGGCGTCAAGTCTTGCATTGCCAAATCTACCCCACGACACGTGAGTGTTCCAAAGTCTTTGGCTTGCGACTTTGGATAAGTGCCACACGCCAATCGTCCACTGTTACCCGTTCCTTGATTCACTCCCAACATGACAGGCATTCGCAGATACAAAAATGGAACCAGCAGTGGTAACTGAGAAGCGACGTGCTCGGCCTCACTCTCTGAATGGCCACTGCGTCCAAGGTGGCTTTTTTTGGGTACTGAAACGAGACACCACAAGCCACGAGGTATGGTATCACAGGGCAGTTGTGCAAAGTTCGCAGCCACTGTCGCGGCCTCTCGGACCAGGCCGAAGCTTCTGAACACCTGCGCCCTCTGGATAATTCCATGAGCATCCATGTGTGCGATGAAACACGGTCTATTGGCTTGCAAAAAAAAATCATGTCGAGAGCGCATCCTTCCGTTGACCAACATTTCCCACCAGCCTGTTGCAGCCCTTCCCACATCAGAGGGCGGACGAGTGTCATTGACCCCTAGTTGGTTGGTGACTAGCAAGGAACCGTTCTGCACAATACGCATCGCCGTCAGCTGGTGGCTTTGCACAAAGCAATCCCTCACCCTTTTCCCAGCCAGTAGTTGCCACTCAGGAAGCAGTCGTCATGGTACAGGTAGGACAAGCGAGCAACGACTGGCCATGAGGAGGCTACTGACTCTTGAGATCATGCACGTCAAGTGGCACGCACCTTGCGCATCGCAGATCTGGCGGCTTACCCAACCAAATCCCAGCTCATGTCTCTCCTCCCCTATCCTTCCCCGAGAAAAAAAAACTCTCAGCTCGAGTGCTGTTGCGGTGACACCCGGCCGTGCGTGAGGTCGTTGGAATTCCCAATGGGATGGGCAACCTGGAGTGGCACCAGGATGCCGGGTCGGAAGTCGAGTCACTGAGCGCACATAGGCTAGCGCTTCGTATCTAACGCTGGTGTTGGTCAAGGAACGATCTGCTGGTGTGACTGCCATCAGATGTAAAGCCCAAGGATCCGATCAGTGTCGGGACTGTACCTTGCACCTCAATGCCGGTCGCAAAAAGAGCATGCGACCTTGGTCAAAGCCACGGATGCTTCGCTAACAAGTCCCGTTTCCGGGCACATGCAGTCGTTGGTAGGTGGGTTCTCAGTTGCGATCCGTCGCGTTTTCCGCGTCTGTTTCCATAAGTGGGTAGTGATGCAACTGCACATGTTCGCATTGCATGTGCGAGAGTGTTACAGGGCGAAAACAGAGCGAAAACAGGGCAATATCAGGAAGAAAACGCTGTAGCTTTTACCGGAAGCCATCCCTTTATCCATGCCATGTTAATTTAGAGTTGTTCTGACGTTAGATGAAGCAGGCACCAAAAGTTCGTGTTGGGGCCACCGCAAACTAACTACCTACCCTATCTTAAGCAGCGATTAAACTCAATCCAGTGGTGGTGCACTTTAGTCATCGCTCAGGCCTCGGGCAGTTTTCTCCTCCTCTTTTTCCTTTACTTTTTTTTCTTCCCATGTACCACACCACTTCGAAATGCCGCTGTCGGTGGTGTATCCAGGATGCATCACACTGCCCAGGGCCCAGTCGCTGGGAGCCTGTTTCATAGCGGCCACCACCACAGTAACCAACACCGTCACGATTACAGTAGACCCGCTTGGATGAGCCGCCCCGAGTCCGCGTCCTCAGCAGCACGCCGAATGCCACACACCCAACCCTTGCCCGCTCTCCCGCCCATGTCCATGCCGCAGCCACCTGCCAGCCAGCAGAGGTCGCTTTCCAAGGCCGAGCCCGAAACAGCGACCAGCGACACATCCCCCGCATCCGACGTGTGCAGCTGGTCGGTGTCGACCTCAAGTTATGTTACACCACACCCCTCGATGCACATGGAAAAGTCGAGAGCTCGAGTTTAACGGCTGACTGAGCCTTTCGCGTGGCTGCACGGCGATGAGGGGGGCCAATGGCCAATGGTGTCTTTGTTGGGACGCAATCATCGATGAGCTTGGGCTAGCGCCATTGTTTGCTTTCGTTCACGCACAAAGTTCAATGCCGCTTGCCATACATGTCATGGCACTCATCTTGGCATCGCATGCCATCTTGACCGCTTCTCACATACGCAGATGTCATGCTGCCACGCATGCACACAGGAAATTTGCGGCAGCGTTCCAGAACAGCTCACCTTGCAAACTGCATGAAACGGGCCTCAAAAGATGGGCAGCATTGCGCTCTTGGTTACAAGCTGCCCAATCTCTAACTGTGCCTCATCTCAACCTCGATGTTGACACCGATCCTGCAGCTATAGCAAGGCTGTGAAACCAGAAGTGCTAGCCGGCCAGTGCTGAGCGGGAGGGCTCGTCACGCTCCGATCGGAGGGGCATCCTCCGCCACAGCCCCACGACCCTTGGAAGATGGATGCGAGACGAGCTTGCATCATGCCGGAGCCCGTGCAACGTCAGCGACAAGGATTCGATCAGATTGAGGGTTTGTAGTGGCATGCGTATTGGCCATCCAAGTCGCCCTGCATGGCGAGATAATCGCCCTCTACCAAATACGAGCAGTAGGTGCGCGGGCACGGAAACGCCGCTCCCAAAGCCCGAGCACAACATGAGAAGGGCCTCCAAGGAAAAAGAAATACATCCCACCGTGCCTTTCGCCTAGCCGTCGGAGGAAGAAAAAAAGAAACTGCAAACCAGTACCAAAAGCCCGTTGCATCGCCATGCGCCATGGGCTCCTCGGCCATCCCGAACGGTAATCTATTGGCCCTCCAATGTCACATCCCGTCATGGTGAGGCACGAGTGTACTCCGTCATGGTGTAACCCGTGAGGTCCCTGAGATCCAGGCTCTCAAAATGCAGATGACCTGTTACTCCGGACTAACTACACGCCCCGCCACTATGCAGCCGCCCAGTTTGTTCAACTAGGTCTCACATCGTACCGACAATTCCTGAGCCCTCGCCAGAGGAATGGCAGGGCGGTCAAATGGGCGTGATTGCAGTTCGGCGTTGGATGTTGTTTCTTTTGCCCAACCCCCGCTCCTTGCAAGGCTGTTGAGCACCGCCAGGAACCGGCCCGCGATGAATACCAACATCTTGATCTCGGAAACAAGAGAAGCCGATTCGAGAGTGGAGCCCAATTCGCAAAGAGAAAAAAGAGGCGTTGACCAGACCGGTCAGGCATCCGTGTGAGATGTACGCAAGGGGATCGATGGGTTTTAGCACCCTTGATCTAGTTCCTCCCCCACTATGCAACTAGCAAGGGCCGGGGCTGCACATCCACAGATCTGGGAATGGCTAAGTTGCTAGCCCTGTCCCCTGTCAGCAAGATCTGCATATTCCCGTCCTAGCCAACCCCGAACAGGGAGAGAAGCGCCCCGAGCAACACATTCTCTCCCCTCTAACCATTTCCCCTCTAACCATTTTCCCTCTGCGCTAAAGCTAGTGCCAGAAATCGAGGCGCGGGGACATGGGAATGCACAGAGGGGCCACACTGGTGTCCCGAACTTGGGGACGGCATCCTAGTCGCAGGGCGTTAAGGGCACTGACCGAGCCCACTTGGTAAATTGGCCATCCGGTGAGGTTTCCTTAAGCGCCTCGATAGCCCTCGAAGCCATCACATTTGGGGGCAGCAAGAGTCCACAAAGAATCAAGAAATAGATGCCGGCCCCGGTACACCATCTTTCATATTTGACGCGGAACTTTTGCGGCTTGCTCGGCCGCAATGAAGCGAAAGCGGCAGTGTTGCCGCCAATCTCGTGATATCACGGACAAATAGGAGCAGGCCCAGAAGATCATAGTACCATGCAGTGCTTCTCATTCTCTGTCGTCATTCACTCCCACCAGATTTCGGCGAGTATGCGGCCTTTCTGGTCCTTGGCGTGAGAGGAAAAAAAGCAAGTTCATTGTCCCGCATGTCAACCCGAGCATTCGGAGGCGACGATTAGTTTATCCGCCCCGGCAGCGTCGAGTCGAGGTACCTTTCATGACTCTGAGCTCCTAGCTGTCCGGCTTTTGTTTACTTGGTCAGGCGTTTTTTATTCACGGTTGAGGTGCGCAGATAAAATTGTATCCTACGGCCAAACTGAAAGCGAACTTTTTTTTTAAGTCCTCCACTAGGCCAGAAGCATGGTGTTGCATAGTTATTCGCGATGTTACGCAAGGGGCATCATGCGCGTGCATGTACAGCTCAACAAACACGAAGCAAGTCAATTTGCAAGTTGCGGTAAATGCAGCTGCAAAGACTTATCAAAATTACGGAGACTATCACGATCTGGCTAAACGATTCGAAACTAACCCATGCCCATTTGTGATTAACTAGCGAACATAATCACTCATCCACCCATCAGGAACAAGAAAAAAAATACTGTCGTTGCAGCTGTGCAGTTTTCCTGCCCTATTGAGGCAAATAAGAACAACTGCCGCAAAGGCGGTGATCGAGATGGTTGGAGCCGTTGGGCTGAGCAAACGCATCTCCTTCATGGAATTAGATTTTCCGTCGTGCCCCCACCGCTATCCTGCAGATGTGACGGACAGTTCCCCGGGTTGGGATATCCTTGCCACGGCGGAAACGCTTTCCAGGGTTGATGCGTGCAACCCATTCGAATTACTACACGACGAAAGTGAGGATGAGCGCATTTACGCAGGGAGAGCAGGATATGAATCCCGTGCGTCAAGCGTATATTAAGCCCAACACATGAATCTGGTATGACTATGACGTCTGTTGGCGTCATCAGCCTGTGATCGCCCTTGGTAGTAGTCAGGGTTGAAGGCCGAATTGCCACAGCTGGACCTCATCACATTAAAAGTACGCGTTGGAAGGAAAAAGAATACAATAGACACGCCTGTTCTCTGCCACTAACAAGGTGAGCAAGTAAGTGGAGGCACCTTCAGATGATCAGCATTATTCCACTGCCTCGCCACATGATGCCAAGCTGAGAGTGCCCTTGCATGCACTACTCCGTTGCCAAATACAGCTGCAGCAAGCCCATCCCTAGGTCAGGGGATTGAGGAACCAGGAGCCAGGTCAGAGATGAAAGATGGGTGCACAGACAAACAGATAAACAGCCACACAAGTCATGATCTCGTATGATGGGAGCAGGAGGGCTGAGAACGACTCGCGAGGCTTGGTCCCCTGGACCAGAAGATTTTTTGAGATGTGATGGAGAGAGGCCGGTGTCCAATGGCGAGCAGGGTTATTCGGCACGAAAAAAGTTTGACCAACCGGCCAGTGCCTTGACCTGCGTCGCTGTACATATGTGCAACGTTGATATGATTGTGCCTCGACGCTTCTCTCAGCACCTGAACCTGGGCCTGGCATCACAGAGGGCCCGAGCGGCCTATGAAAGCGACACTGTTGGCATCTAGATGCTTCCCAAAAAGCAAAGCGAGGCGACCTCCTGAGGACCAACCCCAGGCGGTGACCTCCCCCCCCC